>JANHFX010018597.1:0-14364 GCA_027560015.1 Chloroceryle amazona | reverse complement strand
CCCCCAAAGAAAAATACAGCAAAACCACCCAAACAAAACAGAAGCAGAACAGGCAGCACCATAAGGAGTGGTGTAAAGAGGATAGACAGGCAGGAGACTATTAGGGCATAGGAATTATGATTATGAGGAATTATGGAAGATAAATCAGGAAATTTTGTGCTAGAACTATAAATAAGGCTTTATATTTTACAGCCTGCTTGTTTTTTCAGTCAAAACAATGTAATTATATACCATACTGAATCTGAGATTTCCCTAAAACCATATCCAGGTCTTTACTGCTTTTCCCAGTTACAAACTCCTTGCTTACCGGGTTAATAACAACCATTGTACCATCATATGTCCATGTTCCTAACTTCATACTGCAGTTCTGCTGGTCAAATGGGAAGTACGTGACAATAATTTCACAGTAACTTTTAAAAATAGCTGGTGGTGTCCAGGTGATCAGGCCTGTGTGCTCCAGAAGTACTTTGGTGTATTTAACGATGGCAAAATCACCGTCTGCACTGCAAAAGGGACAAGGACATTAAGAGCAGTGTGGGCAGCTTAATTATCAGTGACAAAGGGATTTCTCTGGCTGTGGATCAACTGGTCCCCCCAGTGCCATCATGCCTGATCCTGGAGAAGCTTACTCTGAGTCATGCTACTACCTGGCCCAGCTGATGTGGGAAAGCAGGACCACCATAGCGGTGCCATGGGGCAGAGTTATCCTCTCCCCCCTCCCCGCCTCAGGCAGCTGGTACCCCTTACTTGTTGTAAAGAACAAGGTCTGGCCTCCAGATATCATCTGAGGGGATGCGGATTTTTTTCACGCCTCCATAGTCATCTGGATTCCACTTGAGGTTGACATCTGTCCATTGCTAAAGAGAGTAGATTTCAGCCATTGAGAGCCTATTCCAGCACTTCTGGTTATAGTTTTGTTATTTCCCAGAAATATGCACCACCCTTGCTTTGGGACACACAGGTAAGCATAAGCATATGCTAGTGGAAAACTCGGCTAATTTTAGTTTAGGAAGTTTATGAAAAAATAGAAAATAATATAAAAGATAAATATACCGTCAGTCCACTGTTTGAATTACAATGCCAAATGCTTTTCTTAAGGCTCTTACTGTCTAGCACATTTTGTTCTTGGGACCCCAAAAAGAAGAAATGCTCTGTTAGCTGACCCACCTGTCCAAGTTGAGTCAAAATTAAAATTAAAACAAAGTAGTTAATTCCTGTCTGTGTCCAGTGCAGTTATTTGCATTGGATTAAATGGTTAGCAATATCTAGAGTTACCTGTTTCAGGCGTACATTGGTTGTCACAATCTGATTTACTTCATCCTTAAAAAAAAAAGAAAAAGCAATAGCAGCAAACATCAGGATTAAAGGAGAAAAACCCATTTCCTTACAAAAATTACACTGTTTGACACTATCATATAACCCAGCGGTTCAACATGTACCACACATTCAGACTGTACCACACTAATAAGCTGAATGAGCTGCAGCCCAACTGTGACGACAACGGCATCCCGATGGTCCTCCACTGGGCGCACCACCTTGTTGTAGTCCCTGAACAAGTCTTCGACGAGGCGAGTCTCATGTTCATAACACAGGGCCAGCCCAGCTGCAGAAGAGCAGGGGTGGCATCAGCAAGATGGGATAGGGAATACACTATAGCACCATCTGTCAGACTGAGATGGTCATGAAGGACATACTGTCAACAGCAAGCTGCTGGTGGAGGGTTAACACCAAATCCTCTGTCTCATTCCTTGTTTCAGCTGTGCATTACAAACATTGCAAATACCATCAGCAGGGTTGACTACTTATTTGATCTGTAAGTCAGCTTAGGAGTAAGGCAACAACAGCCTGCAAACAGGAGATAAACCAAACCAAATAACCATGGTTGTGGATATCAGATTGATCATTGGGAACAACCTTCAGGCTCTCCCAACCCCCAGCTGTGCTTACTGCAATACTTGTGGAAATTAAGTGCCGAGAATACCCATAATTAGAGATTTCTGGTGTTATCTTCACCTTCGGTTCCATGGACTTGCCTGTAACAGTAACATTAAAGGACAGGGCCAAGCACAACAGTCATTGAGGTGAAAGCACCACACAGAATCCCTGCACCTGAATTCTAAACAGAGACAGAGCTCTTCTCCATGATGGGGGTTGCTCAGGATGTGTTAGTGGTGAAAGAGAAGAAAACCTTTCACAATGCAGCCCCCTATTTCCCTGTCCTTGGAGAAGGTCTCAGCCTGTCCTCAGAGACCGCTCAGCGTGACTCAGCAGCGCTACGTGAAAAAGCCCTTTTAAGAAGGGCAACATAAGTGAAAATGGCAGGCAGCAGCTTTGTTTCAGCGCAGCTTTAGCAGCGCATATGTGTGGCACTGTAGTCCCAAGGGGTGAGGGCCCAGATTCCCACCTGACAGCAAAACAGATGAATCTCATTTCTAGATTGCCTGTTTCAGAACAAGCGGCTGCATCACATACTCAAGACTGTAGATGCTTCCCACTGTTACAGGGGAGTAAAGCAAATGGAAGGGGGACTCGGGGATGTTTTTGTATGTGCCACCTTTGAAAGGCGGTGAGAGGGAAAAGAACAGCTGAGCCTCACAAGCATTTTTGGCAGATCCCATCTTTACCCTTCCCTGTCTCAGTTTGAATCCTGGGCCACTGAAGTTAACAAGAATTTTGCCTCTGACTCCAACCTAAGCCAGGATTTCCCCTTGTTTCCCAACCGACTTTTAATCAGCTCCTTTTATATAGTTGAGCTGAGATGCCAAGGATTCTGTCTTAGCCTTGTCCTGCCAAGAGATGGTATTAAAATACTTGGGTGCCATTGAGAAAAGCTGTCTGTTGTAGACAAGCACTGCTTGTTTTCCCTGTCAGGAGGCTGGGCTGGGGTGGGCAGGAGCCGTCTTTCAGTTTTTAAGATACGATGTTGTGATCGTAACTAAGTCAAGCTCTTTGCTATGCTTTATTAATCCAATTAAAATCCTTCACATTGATGCCTTATGGTGTGGCTTGGTAGGAATGTAGTATACTGCTTGAATTTGGTGAAAAGCTTTTAGGATCACAAAATACTTATTCTTTTAAAGGAACAGTTTAAAAAGAATTATCCTGGTACAACACATGCAGCTGCAAATCAATTCTGCTTCCTTGTCAGTAGTCCCACAATTTAATGAAAATTCTTGTAATGAATTTTTACATTTCTAGCCTTGTTTACTAGATCCATTCAATGTAGGACTAGAGTAAATGGAAGCATGGCAACAAAGATGACAGAGAAAAACAAACACAAAAACTTCTCACTTCAAAATACCTGGTGTCTGAAACTAGAAATATCCAAGCTTTTACCAACGCATCCCAACACTCTCATTTAAATGATTTGGTGTGTTCTTAAAACCTTATCAGTAGGACAGGCTGCCCCCAGAACACACATTCACTCACACCAATATATACTCAAAGCCCTGTACGCTTGGGAAGGAGCTGACCCCCATTCAAGGCAATGGCTGGAACACCTTTACCTGTGGAGATGAGGAGAAGTACATGATGGACCTTCATTATCCCTGCTCCCTCTTGCTGCAGTCATACAGACAAAAGCACACACAAAGCACCTTTAAGGTCTCTTCAGAGGAGGGTTGTGCTGCCTCCCGCCAGGGTGCTGGTGAAATATAATCACAGAGGTATTGATTTACAGCACCTGTTTTTTAGGAATGACAGCTGAGGGCCACTGTGCTGTGGGGATGGAAATGGGATCACAATGTGTTTCACCAGTCAAGTATCTTCTGCAGTTTACATAAGGTAAGATTTTCTAGGTGACAATTTGATTTGGGACTTAATAAACAATAAATATATAAAGAGAGGATTTTCTGTAGAGTAACTGAACATCTTAGTGACATCTCAGAAACTTCCCAAGCTGAAGACCCAAACCTATTCATCATCCTTTTTGACCAGAGCAACTTGTCAGATCTGGGATTTTGTTTCTCTGAGGGAAAACAGAGCACAGTCATTTTTTTTGGATGCACCCTTACCAGTGTACAGAGCATGCTGAGATGAAGCTGCACCCTTTACTTCACAGATGGGTGAGAAAACTTTGAAGAAATGAACACATTCAAGAGATCCATCACATTGAATCTCCTGGGATTTTCAGTAGGTATTCAGTAGATGCCCCACCTTGAAAGCTGTAAACTAACCTAAGTAGCCTGAAGTAAGAGAGGAAAACCCTCCCACATAGACCTATAGGCTTACTGAACTGTGAAAGGCAAATGGTAGGAATATATGTTTGGTTTCTATAGCAGGACAGGTCCATTGGATTCCTGCAGGGAATGCTGGTGCTTGCTCATTATTGGCATAAATCACCTGGAAAAGGGGTGAAAAATGAGGTGTTTGGTTATAATACTCTATTATTTATTCAGGCTAACAAAGAAAATTACCAACTGTGAAGAAAATACATATATGTCTCTATATATACAAATGATCTCTAAGCTCACCAATATCACTCAGGAACAAAATTTTGAGACAGGTAGTTCTGTGAAGTGCTCAGTAGCATGAGAAAATCAAGTCCATTCATTCCTATGACAAAACTGATAAATTCATTTCACACTATTAAATAAAAAAAAAACCTAAAAAGTCTGTCACGGAAGTCCCAGAGTCACAAATCACAGGAGGCTGAGGCAGTGTCCTGGGGAAATACCTCTAAATGCACACCCCATTCTTGCACTTTTCCCTAGGCACCTGCTGCTTGGAGACGTTGCACAAAGTGACATGCCACAAGCAGTCTTACAAACTGCTCCAAATTTCCTTTTCCAGAAAACATTTCCCACAAAACCCTTTCTTAGCTTAGCCTCTGAGTAACAGCAGATGTAGTTTCTCTTTCTTCTGGATATCCTTTGTGATGTATGATGGCTTTTTGGTGTTTCACAGAATCACAGAATCATTTAGGTTGGAAAAGACCGTTGGGATCATTGTGTCCAACCATTAAGTCTACTCTACAAGTTCTCCCCTAGACCATATCTCCAAACACTACATCTAAGTGATGCTTAAACACATCCAGGGATGGCGACTCAACCACCTCCCTGGGCAACCCATTCCAATATCTCACCGCTCTTCATGCTGGATGCCTTTTTTTTATTATTAATAATTATTGTTACTCAAAAAAATATTTAAAAAAATTCACTCTTCCTCACCCACCCCCCTCCACTAAATCAGCATTTGGCCTCTGGATTTCCATTCATGCTCCAGTAAAAACCCTCCATGTACATAACTCTGGCTTTGTTCCTCTCCTGTGCCTTGCCTGGCAGCTCCCATTGTTGCAGCTCTCCTATTTCAAACAAGCGTCTGACTGCTTCCAGTCTTTATCCTGGCTCGGGCAGCTGCCCTGCTCAGCATAGATACAATTGCAGGGAGGCATTGCGGGAATGTTGACAATGCCCCTCTGGTTCCTCTCAGGATCTCTCAAAGCATTCCTACCTGCCCAAGGCAGAGCTGGCAGGTTTGCTCCAAAACAGATGAGGGAGAGTGTTACCATGCTCTTTGGCAAATTATAGCTCTTGGGTAACATAAGCTCCTGTTCCCCTCAAAAAAAAAAAAGGTCGATCTGCTTGGAAACATCAGGATGCAGAATCTGCAGGAGGTGCAGAGTGTCTGAAGCCTGAGCAACAGGTTATTACTCTTGCAGCTGGACTGACCTGAGAACAGGCCCCCAAGCTGGGAGCGAGCTACCCCACACTGGTAGGAAGTCAGAGCTCACACTGGAAGAAGCAGGAACAGGTATTTGGAGAAGGCCTTTGGGGAGCGACAGCTTGTCTGCAAGGAATGTTCACTGGCAGAGATACAAGACTATTTCACCTCCCAGAAAGGTCAAAGCAACTCAAACTTCTGTGATTAAATCTAGGCAGAGAAGTGAATGCTGATTGTTGTTAACAGAGGAGAGACCCATCATGACAGGTGAAAAAGCAAGGGGAGGGGACAAGCTATACTGAATACCTGAATTTGATCCATTACCATGAACGTGGTTGGTTTGTTTTTTTTTTAACCTTCAGAGCACCAAGAGATTTTTGACAACTGTTTTATTCCCACACAGAAAAACCTCTTTCACATCTACTCAACTATGAGCTTTCTGTCTTGGACTGTGAGCCCTCAGACAAACCTACTACATACCACACTAATGGCAGACCAGTCTCATTCGTATGAAGAAGCAGAACTCACCATTTGCTGAATTTAGGGCATCTGTCCTTTCATTCACGTACAAGAAACAACTTCTGCCCACTCCAGCCTGAAGGAAGTCAGCCACGAACCAGTACCACTGCAGTTGAGCCTGTTTGTCAGAGTGATGTCATACGGCCACATTACAAGTGATCAGATTACCGAATGCTTTTGACAGAGCGAGGAATACAAGATTTTCACCACAATCTTTGTCACAGAATTGCATGCGTAAGTGAAATGGCCAACTAGGAAGAGCAGATGCAGGAGACTGCAACAGCTGTGGGGACTACAGGGCCTGAAAGGGGGAAGCAGAAGAGAAATTAATAAAAATAATAGAGAAAATGTAGAGATTACATCGGAGATATTAAGGTAATTGGCAAATAAGAATAAAAAATTAAGAAAAAGCTGAAAAATAATAGCAGTGATCATTTGGGGATTTTTAGCTGCCAAATGCAGTATATGCGTTTTTTCAATGCATCTTGATATCAGAAAAATGGTATTGCTGGTGACAGCAGATTATGGCAGCACTGGATAAGAGAAGGCAGATGGTTAGACAAGCAATTTGTGAGTTTGCCATGTGTTTGTTACCAGATTGCCCCTAGTTACAGACAGCATGGGCACACATTTCCCGCTGGAAACCATCTTCACAGGAGTCTGGCAGCTCAACTCTATTGCCACCAGATGGCAACAGATGGCTAAAAAAGATGCAATGGGCACATAACGGGCATTTGAGAGAAAACGACCACAAACAGTCCCTTGCAAGAGCAAAACAGAGGGAGTAAATATTTTCAAGAAGAAATGCATTCAAGGAATTAAGGGCAGTCTTGAGAAGCAAATGGACTGTGCTTCCCCTCTTTATTCCTGTGCCCATAAAAACATCCTAGACATTAATATCCACAACAGTATGTATCTACAAGTAGGATATAATTCCACAAATCAAGAAATTTAAAATTGCCATTCTTCATACTAAGACACACCTCAGCCATTCTACGAATGTATTTTATCCCCATGGATGTTTGTACTAAGTTTGTTTTCAGCCCATCTTTTCTTTGTTTTCTATTACCCAGACCAAAGGAATTAAAAATATCAAAAACTGACTCAAAAGTGGTGCTCTTAACCTCTGCAGTTACAGAGCTTGCATATTATAGCATAGACATGGTGCATGTTTATCGAATCAGAAGGATGCTTCAGAAAAAAGAACTTGAGCCTGGAAAGATAAAGAAGAGCAAGGAAAAGGTCAACAGTCAAATAGAGAATCCACAATCATAAAATACATAGTTAGATCAGTGGCACAAGCGTTATTTGATTGCAGGTCCACTTTAAACAGGCATCAACCCTCTGGTCACAGTGCTCAGAGAAAAATGACCCTGGCAGTGGAGACTCTTTTACCCAGCTTAAGCAGGACAGGTGTAGCAGTGAGAATGGAGACCAGCAATAACTGAAAAGAGTCAAGTGAGATGATGGGCACAAGCTGACCAGCCATAAAGTGTCAGAGGAATCGGTAAGAATGTTGCAGGTTCACTTTGCTTCTCTGTTATGGAAACTCCAGGAAACCAGTCCTGGGGATGAATAATGTTGCTGAATAAAGCAGTGGGGAGTTCAGCTCTAGCTTTCATCCCTGACAAGGTTGCTTCTAGGGCTTATTTCTGAGTTCTAGGTGAGTCATGCTGGAGAGCCAGTCAAGACAATGAAAGAGGAGAAGTCCATTAGATGTGATCTGTCCTGCTCCTGTGGGACACTGGCAGCAAAGAAGCCTGAGCCATGCTGAGGTGGCAAGGACAGCAAAAGAATAGCTTTGCTGGTCCTCCCCCTCATGAAGACTTTCCTGCACACCGGGACTCCTCAGATACTTTGCCTCTGTCGTCAGGAAAAATCTTATTCACACTTGGAAGCAGCAAGATGACACCTCTATCTATTAAAACCCCTCACCCTTTCCCAGCAGCACAAGTCACCAGCTGGAAAATGAACTCAGGCTGGTAATGGACCACTGCTACTACCTATTCTGAACCATGTCTGCAATAGACAGCCATGAGATTTCTCTCTGCAGATGCATAAAACCTCCACAAAGCACGAGCCTGGCAGCTCTTGTAAACTTGTCCAGAGATAGTGGCCTGGGTGTCAAAACTGGGATCCAGGTGGGCACTACCAGCTCTGCCACACCCTGACAGTGGACACATCCAAAGCAATGTTTAAACAAGTGCTGGGCACCCAAGTGCTCCCCTGGAAGTGTCTGCCTCTGGAGATGGATTTATATCATCATACTATATTTTGGGTAAATATTTTGATGCTGATTTGCTTTTCTAAGTATACAGTTGTTACCAGTGCAGAAGGAAAAGCCTGGCATTGCCTGACTTCTGGAAATGCATGTATATCATGCCACATTCCTGCCTCATTTAATAGAGTGGCTTTCATGAGTGGGACTGCTGACAGCATTTAGCCTGACCTATATATCTGGATGCTCACATTTACATGTTTAAATACACATATCTGTTTTTTAAATGCAGATGATTCTCCATTGGAGTAACTGCAGTGCAGACTGTTCAAATTTAGCTTTATATAAATGCAAGCTGCTCATTCAGCTCCTATGAGGTCTGACATATTTTGGCCAGTGTTCTGCAATTTACAGTTTTTTGAGACATTTTGAGGGGAACTCCACTAAACAGCCAGTGGAAATAAGAACTGGCAGTGTGGGAAATATGATTAAATGTTTAAAAGCTGCTGCACTGATTAGTTGCTTCTCTTATCCAATCCACGGGGCGGAGGAGATAAAACCCCCCACATTTTAGCTCTGAACTGACCCAGGTTCTTTTCTGATTGCTGGTCCATAAGGATATAATTTACTACAACCCTTTTGCAATGTCATTACTCCCAAATACAAAAGCAACTCCTGGAACATGGAGCACCCAACAACACATTCCCACATAGCCCTGGCTACAGGAGGAGAGCACAAACATCCATCTGGATATCATCTGCTTCCCAAGGCATGCCCATGTCACAGCAAAAGGCAGGCATGCTAACCCATCTCACATCACACCTGCAGTAAGTGCAACTAGGTTAAGCTTTTGTGACCCTGAGAACACCTCTGTAACCCCATGAGAGCACCAGGATATCCAGCTTTGAGGTGCAGATTCTCTCATTGCTAGTATTACCTGGATAAACATGTGAAAACAAGTTTATTTTTAATTCTGCAAGTAGGCTGAGCTGCTGAGCGCTCACTCTCTCTTCACATGTTGTTCCTCCCCTCCTTCAGCCCTTGCTGATCACAGAAAACACTTAATGGAGATCTCTGCAAAGCATCCCTCTCACCTAGAGCTGCAGTCGCCTTAAAAATGTTAACATTAACCTCACTGTGCTATCTGAGCCATCACAATGTTTTAAGGCAGGAAACATCATCCTCTACCCATGCTGTCCATTAGCTCCCAGGGGTGGATTTCTGCTCCTGCACAGGACACACTTGAATTTGTTGATGTGTGCTTTACCAGGGACTGACCTCATGCCAAAATATGCACTTTTATTGCTTAAGTTGGGATATTTGCCAGCACATACACAGCTTTTTGTTGGTAATTAGTGGAAAATACCGACTTCTGTGGTGCGTGGTATGTAGCTCTTACCTGTCACACAAAGTTTATTTTGCCTCCTTGGCAGGCTGCAAGATCTTTGCCACATTCCTCTTGTGTTGGACAACAGGGAATTTACAAGCTTGTGCTTATAATCGATAAATCAGAAAAACAAAAACACCTTCAACTCAAGAAACACCTTCAAAGTGACAACTAAACTATTAACCCCCCCACACTTTTGGAGTATATTTTGCAGCGTATGGTGGCTGTGGGTTCCTGCAGGAGGGGTGGGGTACCTTGCATCAGCAAGGTACGTTCTGGTGGGACTGAGTGCCAGGCAGAAACCGGGAGGTGTTTTCCACTCCTCTGACAGCCCACACTAACTTTGTACTTGGGATTGCACATGAAACCAAATTCCCAGATTTCCCTGAGCACCATGATTTGGGATTTGGGAGGAGTTCAAAACACCACACTCCAGACAGTTGGGGCAGTATCTTGGTAAATGCACACCCCAGCAAGGGGAGAGATGTAAACCCAACAGAGACAAAAGCAGGGCAAGTAACAGCCATGTTAGAGGAAGTGGCATTGAAACAAAAAGCAGAGTTCCAGCTTCATAGCTCTTAACAAAGTCTAGTTTTCAGATTAGCCTAATTGTGAAATTCATCCTCCTAGCAGACAAAGGCCACATCTACACTGACTCACTACACAGCCCTTGAGTCTGCATTTTGTTTACAAGCAAGCAGCTTGCATTCATCTGGAAAAGCTTACAGCCCACTGAAGTGAGGCACAGCAAGCGGCTTTGTGCTGCTCACAGCTGTTTGTGTCCAGATGATACATGCCATTCTGCACAGCGTCCAGCCAATCCACACTGTCTTCACTAAGAAGCAAGAGGATGCTCCACGTGACCATTTTCCTTGGTCAGATTTCCTACCTACTTTCGGTAATCAATTCAGAAAACCTTACGGTATCTTTCCTTTCTTCTCTTTCTGTGCCCCCTACACTTGCAGGTCACTGGAGGTGTACTGGAATGGGTGCCATCCAGCAGAGATCAGCTGAAAGATGATAACATTTGCACTCCCAGGTTCTTCTTAGTATCACTAAGTATATATAAGCGGACTAAAAAGAACCAAAGAAATTAAGAGGGATGTTTGGACCATTTAAATCTTTTTATGACACCGAGGATACAATTTCCATGTACATTTCAAACATTCACCAGCCAACAGACTGGCTACCTTCTATCCTGTTACAAAATTAACACACCTACAAAAAGTGGGCAGGTAGAGGGTGGGATGACCCACTGATACCATGGTCGCCTCAGACCACTAGGGAAGACAACAATGAACAGTGCCAGTATGCTTCACACTGCTTCTGATCCCTACCTGCCAGCAGCAATAGTCACCTGGGAGGCTCTGAGGCCACACTGTTAAGTGAACTGAAGTGTGAATCTTCACCTTTCAAGCATATTTGCCTCTTCATCTGTGACACTGAAAGGAGTCTGGCTGGAGCCCAAGGAAGTTTTAGGAGTCAGAGGTTTAGCTAGGTCAAAGCTCACTGTTGAAATTACTCATAACAGAAGTCAACTTGGGTGTAGGTGCACTGGGAGATTAGTTTCTTTTCTTAATTAACACTATTAGCAAACTGACATGATGGCTTAGGAGTGAAGTTACACCTGATATCAGAGCTGCAGATGGAGAAGGGAACATTAGTGGGGGTTTTCCTCCCACCAGTGCAAGAGAAGGAGAATGTCAGATCCCTCCTAATGATGGGAGAGGTTTCCAACCCAAGGATGGGGACAAGACCACAGCTAGCCCACACTTAGCATGACAGTACCTCCAACTCCTCCTTTAACCTCCTTCACTGTCGATATCTTCACCAGCCAATGCCAAGTTGCTGCTTTGCCATAACTTCAGGCCAACCCTTTACGTTACAGGCGTGAAAATTTGGCATGAAAAAAAGAGGCAAAGAGAAAAAGCTTAGTAATTCAAACTCTAGGCCTGATAGCAAGAAACAAAAATTACAGGCAATGTAGTGTTTGAAAATGAATCCTGGTTGGCTGCCAAATGTATTTTTCAAAACAATGCCTAATTGCCTCAGGAAATACATTAATCAAAGGCTCCCAGAGGCCTAAGAACCATTTGCTTGAATCCACTGAGGCAAAGTAGCAATAAAGACTTGGGTAACACAAAGAGCTACATATGTCCTTGAGACAAAATACTTACACAGTAAATAGGAAAGGATACCTAAATAAAAGCTCTTCAACAGATTCCTTGAAAAGCTTATTGACATAACTCGTGGGAGAGATTAAATAAGAAAAAAATGTTACTCTGGCCATGAAACCAGCAACAGATATTAGACTAAGTTAATGAATCACGCTGTCCAAATTGAAATATAGAAGGTGGCATCAAGAATACCTCTGTCTTGTGGCCCAGAGCATGTAGAGAGCAAATCAGGCCAGCACAAAGAAATGGTAGGTCTATGCAAGGGCTTTGGAGAATAGCATAACCTGAAAAGCCCATGACCAGAGGCAGAGCGTGCTGAAGAACTCAAGAAGAATTGGATCACTTGACACCCATGTAAGGCTTCCTCCTCTTGGCCCATCAGGCTGGGGTACTGGGATCCTGTAGGAAGCAGAGCTTGCAGCGTTGACCAGCCCAGCGCTGCAGAGAGGGTTCCTGAGGAGTTTTGCTGGAGGAGCAACAAGCCCTGCACACAGCTTCTCATGCTCTGCTCTCAGGCACATGGCCCCTGCCAGTTGCTTACACTGCTGTCAGCACGTGAGCAAAGCAGAAGGTGCTATTGCCTTAACATGGTTTTCTCAGCAATCACTTTAATCCGCATCTCCTATCCCTCCTTCTCTTGTATTACATAAGCTTTCCATGGCTGATGTACAGTTGCTAAGCAGTAATTTTGCATGACTAAAAAAGAAATGCCATGATTGCTAGGTTCACTATGTTTTTTCATCCTTATTACAATATAATTATAATAAAAACATGGCAGAACATTCATCGGCATGCAAAAATCAGGTCAGGAACAGAGTGAGTACATCATACATGCCTCTTAGAAACCTTTAATTCTTCCTTTGCCATTGGAGGGGGAAGAGCAGGAAAAGTTTGGTATTGCATAAAATCACAGGCTTTTCCACCCTGTCAGCTGATCTGGTATAAACAGAAGTTTGCATTCTTGTTTCAGAAGGCAGCCTGCTACCCTCATTACAAAGCTCTCGCAAAGCCTTGTCACGGGCTCCCCGCACACAACACTTTCCCCTCTGCTCTGGGGACTGCCACACACATGTCCATCAGGGAGCTGGAGGCAGACACAGGCCTCAAGATTTTTTTCCCTTTTCATCCTAAAGCTCTTAATTATGCCCCCAAGCACTGTCCTAAATAGCCTTTTCCCCCAATAGTTCTGATATTTAATTTTTGCTAGACAGACATTTTTAAATTATTCACCACCTCCACAATTTTTATTAATTTTGCCTTCCTTTACTTTTTTTGAAGACTTGCTTTCCCTCACGTTCTGTGCAAGTTTCTTGACTGCTACCAACTCATTATTCTTGCCAGTGACCCTCATTTCTTTCCTATAAGTCTGAGGAAGAAGTTTTTCTCAGCTTATCCATCTTGTTGACTA
Organism: Chloroceryle amazona; assembly: GCA_027560015.1. Classification (NCBI taxonomy): domain Eukaryota; kingdom Metazoa; phylum Chordata; class Aves; order Coraciiformes; family Cerylidae; genus Chloroceryle; species Chloroceryle amazona. The sequence goes on along the minus strand of JANHFX010018597.1, from coordinate 994 downwards.
TGGCAAACTGCCTTTCGACAAGTGGCTCCAGTATCTCTGCCAAGCCCCACATTGTGCTGTAGGTACGTAGCCCATGGCAATGGAGGCAATAAGGTCAACTGCTGAACTACCAATAACATACATTCATTGGGGAAAGCAATTCCTTCAGACAACGAATCAACCTTTCCTTCTTATAGACCTAGGTTATTTATTGTATTGTCATTTAACTAATACAAATACTAAAAATATCAGTTTTCTGCATTTAATGAAATATTTGAATAAATGAAACTTAAATCATGTAATTGCTTTTATGCCCATATAAAGTATCTCCCTGATTAGCAAAAGGAAGAATCAAATTCACTGTGAAGACAACATTTATTTCTACATTACCTGCTTTAATGGCTGCCACTCAGGAAAGATCAGAATTTCATCAGGATAGTAACAAAACCAAGATTAAAATGGAGGCTTTGCCTATACATTTAATGAAAAAATACAATTAAATTAAGGAGATTAGGAAAAAATAGCAACTGGATACTGATTCCAGGGATTCAAAGTCAAGCAAGTACTTCATTGGGATCCCCCATCCCATGTTCTTGTCCCTAATGCCACCACCACCCCCAGTGTATTTGAACTTGTGAGACAGGCACCCTACAGGGGCAGCTTTGTCCCATGTGGGGTGATCAGTGTGGTTAAGCAGACACTGCCAGACCTAATTATTTGAATATAGAGATTGTTTGGTGTGCAGCACATTCTGAATCTTTATCATCACTTGGCATACAGTTTCCTTCATGTCTTATCAGAATGAGACACTGGCAAAAATCATGTGTGCTTATGGTGGCAGACTCAGCTGCCTGACCTCTAAGCCCCTGTGCCTTGTACCTGCTGTAACTGCTAATAAGGGAGCAACTGGGGAGGGGTGTACAAGCATTAAGTAAATGTTATGTTTCTTCAGCTGGATTTTTTGGGGGGGGGGGGGCGGAGGGGGTGGGGGGGGATGATGTTGCTTTGGGGGTTT
>JANHFX010018595.1:44766-81568 GCA_027560015.1 Chloroceryle amazona | reverse complement strand
AACCACAAGCTGGAGGTGAGGGGGTGGGGGGAGGCCGAGGGGGCCTCTGCTCGGAGGTGGGGGCGATGCCGTCGGGGTCGTGCTGGGTTGGCGGTGTATCCCCCGCCGCGGCCGGCCCTGAGGTGGCGGGGTGGCTGTCGGGGACCGTGCCCTGCCCGTGGCTGCAGGGAGAGCCCCTCCTCTGCCCTGCGGCCGTTGGGCGCCGGGCTGGAAGCAGCTGGGGAGGGTTAACCTGGCCCCGCGTTTTGGGAGGCTGTGCCCAGCCCCGCCGGATGCGGGCCCGGCCGTGCCCGTCCTCTCGATTTGGTTATTACAGCGTGGACAAGAAGCCGTGCGTGCCAAAAAAAGTTCTCTTTGACGCTGAAAGTAGCGGTCGAGCAACAGATGCTGCTGACTGGTCTTTCATTTGCATTAGGTCCCTAGCGAATTTAGAAAGCCTCTTAAAAATAGGACAAAGGCGTATGATCAAGATACTTAAAGCTGATAGTCAGTAGTCAAAGTGAGGACGTTATTCCTGCTTACAGTAAGTGAAATAGAAAAATGGTTTGGGGGGATGAACTTTGACAGGTCCTCTTAGTCCCTTCATATTCTGAGGCAGATCAGAATGCTCCCTGCCAAACTTAATGCCAGAAAATACTGGAGATCGCACATTCGGTGAGGGGAATAACAACTGTCCTTACCGTTGGAAAGCTTTCTTCGTGCCTAATCCAGAATTTCAGTCAGGGTGGGAAGAAAAAAGCATCTGCTGCAGCCAAGTTGGCTGGTGCGGACTGCTCAAGAGGCAGAGCTGCAGGTCCCGTGTCTTGCGTAAGAACTGGAGTGCTCTGGAAGGGGAGTCTGGAGAACTTTACAGTCATCGTATAGCTACGGTCCAGCCTGAGTTGTCTTTGGTTTAGCAGGTGTTATCTTACTTTAACAGGTGTGGATGTTAACTGCTCTCTTGTCTTTCTGTAACATACAGAAGACTGCTGATGTGTATTGTCACAGTTAGCTTTTCCCTGGGCTGAAAGCCTCCGATTTCTACAGTGTCTCCTGCAGGACATGCTTTTTAGTGCTTTATTCCTTGTTCCAATGACTTTATATGGGACTGAGGGGAAAAAAATATTCAAAACCATGAGGATACCTGCTGTGTATGAGCTTCAGTAGAAAAGTCAATCACAGAATTCAGTTCTTTCAATGCTTTGTGCTATGCTTATTATAATAAAGAAATTTAAGAGTCTTCAAACGGTAACCTGCCCTTCTGAATGCCTGCCTTGCAGTAGGAAGTAATTAAATTGGATTTGGTTTTAATCAGATTTCTTCCTGGTATGAAGGCATTGTAATGCAAAATAATCCGTAGAGTTTAACAGAGGAACAGGATGTTTTGGAATGGAACAAAGACCTCATTAAAGTAGGACCTTTTTACATTGCAGTCTTTATTTCACCAGAATACTCACCGCGATGATGTTACGGTATCGTTTGTGTTTATACTGCTATGCTGTTATACACATTTTATTGTTGAATATGTGCATATACTGTTGACCTATACAGTAGACTTAATTGTACAGGCAGAGTAGAATAAGATTGATGAGTTTATAGTAGCAGTCAGTATTGTGTATTACACAGGGGTGATGGGTGTTGTGTACAGACTTGTAAAACAGATGAGTTTTCAGGTTATTTGAAGAGAAGGAGTCAATGCTTGATAAATAGTTCTTTGAAAAGTTGTTTCAAGCTTAAATATTTTGGAAGGAAATGGTAAAACTCAGATCCCCAAAGGTATTTTGTTGTCTAATTAAAATCATCAGAAGCACCTAGATATCTGAAGATCAGTGCCTCGATCTCAAATGCATTGAAGAGCAAAAGAGCACACTTAGAAAATGTAGCATAATTTTGGTGTATGTCTAAGTGCATGAAGTAACTGCTTGATAAAAATGGTACTGAGAGTTCAGAGTGCATCCTGTAGAAGTGAATCAAGTCTCCTATTTCATGAAATACTTTGCTGCTGATAGTAGTGTTGTTAGGCCTTGTAGCTGTAAAGGAGGTTTTATCTTTCAGGCAGCCCTTTAGAAGGTTATAGTATTGTCTTGAAGGTTGTTAATTTTAAGACCTCATGATTATTAGTCATAAACTTGAAAGGAAAACTGCCATTTAAAATCTCTAGAAGATGGATCTGCTCCGTCAAGAGTGTCTTATCTCTTTACGTGCGCAGATTCCTCGGCACCCAAAATGGAGGATACAGTTAACTGTTTTGAAAGGAGTCGCTACCATTAATACTGGAGTTCAGGATGTGATTGGTGGATTTACCTTGCTTTTAGAAGGCATGTTGCTGTATCTCATGTAACTTTTAGAATTGCAGTCATTTCTTAATAGCTCACAGTTGTAACTTTAGAGTGCCCGTACATTTTAATACAAAGCTTTCGTCACGTTCATGTAAGTGTCATTAGTCATAGCTTACTTAGGTACAAACACTTATCCAAGCCAGTAAGTTAAATCCATCTTGAGAAATATGCCTTTATTGGGACTCGAATAACGTTTTGACTGAATGTGTCAGTGCCTGTTAAAAGATTAGACTTTACTCCTGCAGTTGCATTTGCCTGCTGTTCCCTTACAGAAGGACCAATATTATTTTCTAAAGGAAAACCAAAGTAATAATAACAAATGATGATTATCATTCTGTTGTTTGTTGGTTCTAGTTCCTTCACCAGAATCGTTTGGTCTTGTATTATAATACTACAGACAAGAATAAAGAAATGCAGTTCAGACTTCAATTTGTCAAATTTATCTGCTTAATATGCATTCTCTGATAGGTAGAATAGCTTTATAGAGGCACAGTGTAGTTGATGTGGTGAATGGATGCTCCTGCTGTAGGAGCTTGGTGTAAAAAGTGGTTTGGCGTTTATACCTTCTGCTAGAGAGATAAGTCTAGGTAAAATACTGTGTGAGGGATGTTTGTGAATAGTGAAAGACGTATCCAAGGAAGATGGTAGTTTCCAAAGAGGGAGTTAGGCTGTCAGTTCAGGGGTGTAAGGTATTTTTACAAGGAACCTGAGCATATGCAGATGCACGGAGCGTGTGTAAATTCATCTGTGCTCGAGGTTGGTGAAAGGTTGCAAACATACTACTGTGCTACTAATGTTTGCAGGCCTAAACTAAAATAACTAAACAAAAGAGGAGACTGATTTGGTTTTATATTTGTCCTGCTGGCCACAGTAGGACACAGTTGAATTAAGTAGCTTATCAAAAAGGAAAAAAAGTATTAGGTGATAGAAACCACTGTCTTTTCTGAGATCAGCTTCCCTTCAATATGAACAGATAAGGAAGTGTATCTTGATAGAGGCCTGTGAGGGCCTCAGGCTGTTTGAACAGAAGATCATGACAGCTGTTTTAAAGGAAATTCTTTGTGATGCTCTGTGTCTCGGAAAGCATTCTACATCAGCAGATAAAGGCTGGCTGTCAGTATGTAAGATTTCAGTACATTTTTAATTCAGAAGTTTACAGGGTTTGTTTTTTTCTGCTTGACTATCACTTGAGGTGAAAACGTGACACTGACCGTGACGTTGTCTAAGTGTCCCTTTCAAAGAACAAAAGTTCTGTATTGTGCCGTTTTGCAAAAGTAAAAGAAGTAGGTCGATGTGCCGTTGAAAAATGAGCTTGGCATTGGCACTTTGACTGCTGAACTGATTCTGTAATTTTAAATGAACAAGCAAGAAAGGAATGTTTGGTAGAGCACACCCTGTGTCTTGGCAGCTGTATTAAGCCAATGCACATGCTAAAGTTAAGACAAACCTCTTAAGTATATGTCTAAGCAGTTAATTGCCTATGTGGTTTTATGTCCCTGATGGACTTGGAATCAGCATGTTTAGAGAGACATGCTAGCTCAATTCTTCATGTAACTTGTTTACCAGCTAAAGCATATGTAGTAGTATGTAGGTAATCTGAGGATTCCTATTAAAAAAAAAATAAAATAACTGAAACCTACAAAAGTTAAATGTAGGTGGCTTTATGTGCATGGTGACTTTTCATAGAGTGTGAGAGTCCATCTTATGCAGCGCACTGCAGAATTGCAGTCTGGCTTTGTTGTCTAGCAGTAGTTTTTAAACCAAGGTAGGACCATCCACCTTCTTACGACAGTCTGGACTTTCCACCCACGCTCCGCTTTGCCTTGTAGGGGGAAATGTGCCCGTTGAAGACCGAGATATTTCTGTGCCCCATGACAGTTGTCTCTATAAAACTGGGAGCATAGCTGCAATAATTTCTTAAGAGAAGTAAATTGTTTAAGTTTTTTCAAGTGTCATAAATTTTTCCAGTATTTACTGAGATGTTACTTTATTAATTATTAACTTTGAATACTTTTTCTCTTTTGGAATAGAAATCTGTTGGTACCAGATAGAATATTCTCTTTTGGGAAATGAATTGAATCAGATTTTATCCAGATCATTTTATATCCTAAAATCTGAGCAGTTCTCAGATATTTGGGAAGTAGAAGTTTACCTAAATTTCCCAGTTGGCTTATAAATTATTGAATTGTCATGAGTTTGATACATACACCTTCTTTCACAATAATCACGCTCTTTCTGAAGGGGTCGCCTATACCTAATTCATATTTTCCTGTAGCAGAAGCTCTGGAATTTTATGCAAGTCTTAACTAGCATACTTTGGTTTCAGTCAGCACATAGTAAAGCAGTCACTTTTGTTTAGCTCATTTGTTGGGAGTCACCAAAGAGTAAGTCATAGGGAACCCGTGTTGTAGGTTATATTTCTTGGTTTTATTTAATCAATTATGTTGTATAGCTAACACGACTTCCAAAATAATGGCAATAATAAAGCTAATAATATGACTTCTAAAACCAAATTTGTGTCCTCTTAATAAAGAATTAGAATCATGGCACGCTGAAAAAAATATCTTTGTAAGGCAAACGCAAACAGTGGCAGCAGAGTGTACAAGCAGTGTTTTAGAAAAACAGAAGTAATTTGTACTGCTGTAAGTAGATGCAAACAGAATAATGCAGTCAAAAACAAAGTAAGATGGTGCCAAGAAACAGTACGTAAAGTGAGAAGAACAGGTTACTGCAGTAACAGGTGGTTGTGGTTTTAATGATAGAGATGAAAAAGATCAGTGACTGGCATATACAGGTTGGGTGATGTATCCATTTATGGAAATGGAAACCAAATTTTTAAGATGCTTTACATGAATTATTATTATGTTATATTTTAATTGTTGTGAGGAAAAGTATGCAAATAATTACATAGATAGAATAGTCTTCATCAGAAAAGATAAAATAGGATGAATGTTGTTTTGCATGCTTTGAATTTGCTGACCAGTCTTCTTTCATCAGGACCGGAATGGCCTCTGAGAAATGGAGCAATTAATTTTTAGATGTCTCATGTCCTTTGTATCCTATATGGGACATATTAAATGTGAACTAAATTAGTTCATGATTCATTTGTGTGTTCAGTTTCATACATGTATGTTTTTTACCAAGACTACCTACACAGCTACAGTACTGTAGTGTTTAATTAGGGAGTCAGTAGTCATAAATTTTATTGTTCATGTTTTTATTAGCCACGTGATGAAGACCATTTGTTTAAATTTAAAGATTTAACTAGAAACTTAAGTCATGTATGTTGGTTTAGCGGTCACATAATAGATTTAAATAAAGACTTTTATTTTCACTAAAAAACTTGTACATACAGTCCTTTAAAAGAGTTTCTTGAAACAGGCCAATCATTTTCATCGTTGACAAGTGGTTAGCATTCTTAGGTTGTGTTGAAATCAGGGTTTTTTTAGCCAACAAAGTTATGGTTCCCAAGCCTATAATTTACTCAGGAACCCGTATTTTGTACAGTACTGTCACACTGTTTAGCTCTGAAGGGAGCACAGTGAGATGGGGCTCTGATCCGTTTCATGGTTTCTCATTCGAACCAGTCCATTAAACTTAATAGGGTTGTGTGAGAAATTGTAGCAAGTGCCGTTCAATAGACAGGAGGAATCAAAGATTCAAGGCTCAGGAAGGGTAGAGTGTGCTTGTCTTTTAGAGAGTCCTAGCTGAAGTGCTGAAATGACACTGGTGAGATACTGGAGACAATCCTTTCTCCCAGCAATTAGAGAAACATAACACTTAAAGAGTTTTGGATACTTCACATCTAGGGGCTGATGCCAAAGTTAGGGGTCCTTGTGAAAACTTCCTAGCGTGTGGGCTGCTTGGTTCCTAACTGTGCACGACAGGCTCTTCAGTGGAACCAACAGCACTCGCCTGTCTGCTGTTTGTTTAGGCATTAGGCTGTAGGAACTACAGCTGTCACGTCCTAAAAAATTGTTTTCTATCCTGCAGTTGTGTAATGTTACGGGAACACTTAGGAATAATGATTTCATTGTTTGCGAAGCATAATTAGGGGTTTTTTTCAACCTACTTTTGCCTTTAAGCAACATTTGTGTCTTTAAAAAAATGCCCCCAAAGTATGATGTTAAGCAAATATGCGAGAGTCATATCTTGACATTTAGATTGCTTTTATTTTTTCATGTATATACTGGGGCAGATGCCACAGGGTAATTGCAGTGTTGTAGTGTGCTGTTTTATGATCCTGGATCATTCAGCCTTTAAATTAGAAGGTTAATAGTCCTAATCAGGGGTGAATATTTAACTACATAAACACATAACGTCAGTAAACTTTTTGGAATCGAGCATAAATTACATGAGGATATGCTGCTTGTATACTTTGTCTATGAAATCTGGTTTGCTCCTGTGGCAAGACTCATGGGGACCTGGCTTGTAAAATAGCTATTAAAAATACGTATTCCAGAAGTATTTTACAGGTAACAGACTCAATGGGGCTTGTGAAATCCCAGTTCCTACTGTTTTGTGGGAAATGATTTGTCCTAATGCAAATGTTGAGCAGTTTCTTTAGTCACTAAGACCTTCCAATTCGGGCACCCGCAGTTCTCTCCCATGATCTGTGAGTTGCCACACCACAGCATCCTTCGCCTTTTCTTCTGTCTGCCTGGCTGCCCAGACACAGCGCTGTTTGCTCCTTGTCTGGGCAGATTAAAGAAACTAGCTAAGGTCAGACTTCCCACTTTTCCCTTTGTGACGGCACTAGACCGCCTTGTTTAGAAGAAAAAGAAATTATTAAATATTAGCCGTTTTGTTTGTAGTTTTTACTTTGTTTTGTTTGTTGTTTTGTTTGTTTGTTTCTTATTGCTAGTCTACCTGTGTCCAATGTTGTTTGAAGTCCTAGCTGTTGGCACCTAGAGATTATATGGTGAAAAAAAAAACATCTTTCATTTAAAAATGACAGTTTTCAGACCTTTATGGGTTTAGAGGCTTTCTATGAGAATGACTTAGATGTACCCTTAAAGGCCTGAAATGCAAGGAAAATAAGGAATATTTGCTACTTTAAAGGCATTTGAGTGTTTGGCTTATGACTTCTAATCACTGGAGGTTGGTATTATGACGGATATTTTTGTATGTGTCTAGCTTTCCTTTGCTGAAAAGTCTGTGTTTTCTAATATGGCCATTATGCTTACTCTTTTTTTTGGAGCTAGAAATTGATATGCCAAAAAGCACACCAGTACAAGTTTCAAAAAACATTCATTACACGTTGACGTTGAGGGAATTCAGGTCTTCCTCGCTTTTTAATTTGGTATTGTGAATAATGCCACTGCCTTTTCTTAGGATCAATCACGACTACTGATGTAGCTTTCCAATTGGGCTCAGCTCTATTTTGAGTCCTCAGGTCTGGGCAATGGATAGGTCTTACAAAAACAAACAAACAAATATATATATCTGTTAGCTCAAATAAAACTCTCGTCTGTACTACAGAAATTACTGGAATGGTAGCTCAGAAAACAAAAAGCTTTTCCCAAAACTAAAAATCGTGATTTCTGAGAACACTTCAGGAAAAGTTAGTGATCGTTATCCTCAGGAAGAGAGGTGGGAAAAGTGGAACATCGAGATAAATAATATGACTTCCTCTAGTAAAGAAGAAACTTAGTTATTTTCTGGTTGATCTCCTTAAGATTTGGCTTCCATTGTAAGGCCTGGACCAGGTACCAAATTCTAGTTATAGAATTTGGTCTGAGAAGAATATCCAAGACTTAAGTGAGTATTTCTCAAAAAGCAATGACCTTGCAAACAGATAACAGAATAAAAAAAAAAAATTTAAAAAAAGATCTGTGCAATTCCACGTTTCTCGCATCCTAGCTGCTTGATACTCCAGTTCTCTCCACCTGTGCTGTAGTGCTAGATAGAGGTTTTCATGATTAAATCATACTTCCAGGAGCCACAGTCCAGTTCTGCTATGAACTGTGTGTTGCCTGAGGCATAGACTCACAAATGAGTTAGCAGAGGGAATCTAAGGTATAATCTAAGCAGTGTGATACTTGCTAATGCATGATAATCTCTACTCTGCACAGTTGTATACCGCCCTAAATATGGCAGAGCTTCTCTTTTGGCCGAATCAGCAAGTTACAGTTAAAGGTTATTATGGAAGTAACCATGCTACCTTCTTTTCAACCCCTGCCCCTTATTGTTCCTCAATGAAATTTCCCTTCTCTACTTATCATTTGGTGGCTCTTCCTGAGCTCTCGTGAAGCCCAGTGGTCTCTTGTGGGTGGATGGGTGTTCATTATTTCTGCACCAGCTGGCTTCTCCACAAATTCTAGAAGAGTCACAGGTGACCCTCAAAACACATCATTTCTCTCCTTTGACAGTCTTGCTGGAGAGTACGTCCAAAAAAATATGAATTAAAGGATTAGTTGCTAGGGCAACGTTAATTTATCCTCATTGTGCTTATGCAAAGGGAAGTATTATAATTGTATTGTTTGCCATCACCTTTTTCTGGAGAACCCTTGCCTCATGCAGTGAGTGTGCCGGTGGAAGGAATGGCCTTACTGATAGTTCTTGTTTGTACTTGTCATTTGTTTGCATTGTGCTCTCTCTGCCCCCTCTCTGGTTTCTACTGAGTAGCTTCCAAAATTGAATGTAGAGCTGTTGAATTTTCAGTGGTCTTTCCATATGATTCCTTTATAACAAAGTGAGAGAACGTGGATTAAAAAATAGTGCTAGTCAAAGTGATATATTAATGAGAATTGAGCTGGCCAGGCTGAGAAAGGCAAAACTTTTGTGAAATAATGTAAAGATTTGTCAGCTTTCATAGGCATAGATCACAAGATTTGAAACCAGTTTACTGTGTGTGTTTTCTGGTGTGTCTCTTTCATCTGTTCCTGGGGATAGATTTATGACTTCTCATAATGTGTAAACAGGTTATTTCTGTGATGGGTGCTCATACCGTTTCTCATTTTGCTCTCTTTATTAAAACAGCAGGATATGAATTTAAATCCTAGGTCATATGCAGAGTAATGGTTGGTTGGTTTGTTTCTCTTTATTGTGAGTTCAACAGTCTCTTTGTGATCTCTTTGGAGCATCAGTCATATTGCAGACTTGGCAACGATAATTCTCACTGCTTTGTAATTTGTACAGGGAAGTAACTTTTTTTGGCCGTAACTGATCTGTTCCTTATATGCTATTCTCTACTAGGTGAGGCTGGACAATATTAAACTGGTGTTCTACCACTTTCTGCTTCTTCGGGCATTTTTAAGTAGAATGGATAAGTGTTTGTGTGTCTGTATACATATAAAAAACCAACAGAAGTCAGTACGTTAGCTGTTAGTACTTGTTTGAAAAGAGGAAGACGTTAGTGGTCTTTTATTAAGTAGAAGTAATATCATTATACCTTTTATAATAGTAGTAATAACAACAAATAATAATAAAGTAGAAGTAATATCATATGTATAATATTATTATACATTATGTGAGATTGGGACTGGGTCAAGCTGTGCCTTCATTAGTAAGGTCTTAGTTACCTGCTCTGTAGTGTATCATCACCTTTTATGCTGGCAATATTTTCTTTTGCTACTTCAGTTCAGGTGTGTGTCTGCTTTTGCTTGACGGCAGTTAATCCACAGCAGAGAGACTTCAGCAGTGGCTGGCCACCGGGAAGAACAGCGCGGTTTTGCAAGTAACCCATTTCTCTAAAATTCTGTGGCTCTGTAGTATTTGAAATGCCATTTTTACTGTAAAAGGCAATTTCTGGTTTAGAGTTCTGTGAGAGTTTCCAAATTCATGTTTTTTGTCATTCAGGCAGTTGGAAGGTGATAATGCATGCTGCCCCCTTCCCTGATAAGAAGTGCTAGCCTGTTCTGTTGAGGCTCCATCTAAGCAGACAGGGAGAGGCGATTCTGCTCTGTTCTGGGGGGTCCAGTCTGAAATCAGTGGAGCGGTTGGGCAAAGGTATCTCCCTGCCCAGTCCTGGAGATGCAGGGCAAGGGACACAGCCAAGGGGCAGGCAGGAAGATCATACTTCGTGGCAGCAGCAAGGTAGAGATTGGCTCGACCCATTTCATCAAATTGCGCTCTAAGTGAGGTGATCTGAATCACCTCTGGAGGAGTCTGCTTATGTCAGAATGTTGCTGGAAACTTAAGGAGTCTGTCCATCTGTATTTTATACCTAGGGTTAGACCTAGTAAGTACTCCCCACCGATAGTCAAATTCTTATGACTTTTTTTAACAGATACCTTCTAAGGCGGAGATTTACGTAGTTGAATGGGGTGTGTTAGCTTGCAACTTGGTGGTCATTATGAATTTGAAATTTTGTTAAAATATCTAGAATACTCTGCTTTAATAGGAGAGGTTTGGTTTTTTTCTGTAGTTTAGTGACTTTTCCATTTTGCTCTTCAGTTCCAAGTTTTTGAAAGCAAAAATATACTCTGGGAATTTACTTTAAAATCCCCTGAGATCGTAATCTGTGGTTTGTTGTATGGGGTTTTTTTTGTTTGTATGTGCATGTGTGTGTTTTGTTTGTTTCTGGTGGTTTGGTTTGGGGTCTTTTCCAAATAGTAGCTTTAAAGGTTATATAAATGTAGTTTCTTATAAAATGGTAGTTGAACTTAAGGGTAACTAGTTACTTGGTAAACAAGTTAGAACTTGTTCTTTTATTCCAGCTTTAAGCACGCTCTATTTAAAATGTTTCAAACCCACTTCTTTAAGAGTTAATAAGTATTTATAGTTTTCTACATAGGTATTTTAAGGGCATATTAATTCATGGCTTCTGGTTTTCCCACCTCATTTACTATTGCAGTTAAGCTGTTGATAATAGACCAAATGTAAATTGGGCTATTGGATTTCAGCATTGCATTAATAATTGCCATTTTACTGCGATCAGTTGTTTTGGGGTTTGTTTGTTTTGTTTGGTTGGTTTTTGTTTGTTTTGTTTTGTTTTTCAGTAAGATGTAGTAATTCTAACGTTTTAAACTGTGTTTGCATTGCTATGGTTGCAAAACCTACAGTTTTAATGTCATTGCCCTGTTTTGGAGTGGATGTTGAGCATCACATGCCATTGTCTGCGTGAGATAAAACTTGGCCGTTGTTACTTTCATCAGTATGGTTATTTGATGCTGGGTCTGTGGATGAATGAATTTTGTAGCAGTTGGGGAGAAAAGCCTGCAGATGGTCCAGTGCTTAAGTTGAGCTACAGGGGAACTTAGCACAGCATGTACTTACATGCTATACGTGGTGTAATACAGATAAATGTACCAGCAAATGATGTACCTGTGTATGTCAGTTCTGATGACCCTGTTTAATCATTACTCTAATTACTATGATGAATTCTATCTTCACAGGCACAGTTAGTTGATCTGAAGTCTGAACTGACAGAAACGCAGGCAGAGAAAGCAGTGCTGGAAAAGGAAGTGCACGATCAGCTTTTGCAACTCCACGCCGTTCAACTTCAGCTACATGCCAAAACTGGTCAGAGTGTTGATTCTGGAGCTATTAAGGCCAAACTGGTGAGTATGGTGGCTTGAATGGAGGATTATATTAAATGTTTTCCTCTCCTGGCTGAAGTTCTTCCTTGGAAGGTACAGATAAGCTGGTTACAAATTTTCCCATTAAAAATGTTAACTTTTACCTTTTCGAATCACATTTATGGTTAGTTGCTAGCTATCATAACATAAATAACATCAGAATAAGAAATAAAAAAGCAAGCAGTTGTTTTTAAACTGCTTTTATTGGTTTCTTAGAAGTAAGATAAGAAAGTATTTTGGTGACCTAAGTCTTTCTAGAGACAGGAGTTTTGAAAGATAACAGCTTCCAATATAGAAATGCAACCAAATCTTCACATATCTTAAAAAAAAATCTAAAGTGAGATAATTCTATTGTTCGTATTGTAGTTATGCTCTGCTGAGGGTAAGATTGGGATTGTTTTGCTATACAGTGAGAGGGTAGATGGCATCACTCTCTTTTGTCATTCTTTCTCTTTAAGAACGCTGCAGATGCACCTGTGGTGCAGTCCATTGCTACATGCAGCAGACTGTCCTAAAAGAACTCCATAAACCTCTGATAATTTTGTATGGTATGTTTTTTAGAAATTTAGACCTTCACAAAGCCCACCAAAGGCGAACAATAATTAATCTGTGGAATGATTTGGCACTGACTGGTCACCAGAGTGCCTTGTTACTAGACACAGCACAGATGAATGCTCTAATGCTAAGACTTCCTAAATTAAAAAAAAAAAAAAAAAAAAGAAATGTTGTCTAGATTATGGTTTCTAATTGTTTGGAGTAAGTCAAAATCTATCTCTGGCTCTTGTTAAAACAGCTTCACAGGTCGGTAGTCCCATCATCTGTGGAACACTAAATTAGCCTCATCTGTTATTTTGTCCTGTTAATTAATGTGTAATAAAACACAGTAATAGACTATAAGGCTTAAAGACTATCTAGGGTAATCACTGAATGACAGGAGTAATGAAAATTCTTCATGTTTCAGATCCAAAAGCTGTAATTCAATTAGAGCCATGTTCCTAGGTCTAGATACTTGCGTATTCAGTATAATATATAACATTTTCTGGATTTTCTGCACATCATTTATTCTGTATTGAATTATAGTTTTAGCATGATGAAGTATCTTTAGAGCTGTTAATAAATAGAGCTCTGTAAATAAGCTCTAGTTAAATATCACTAGCATTCTGTAAGTTATGCAGCAGGTTTGCGTGTAGCAAATTTTTGAAGCTTACGCATCATTGTGGGTGATTTTAGTCCCCTATGTCCTGAGTGACATAGAAAGTAATACTTTTAACCTTTTTGTTTCTCTTCACCTTGTTACAAACAATTTCTAAAGATACATTAAATCTCCATGCTACTGACAGCAGTCATTTTTTCCATAGGTGACAATAAATACATTTTCCTTTCATTGTTTCAGGTTTTCTCTGTGTTGAAATTGAATTTTAACAGCCTAGACTGATATTCTGTCTTTTAATTCCATTTATTTGCTGCTTTTTATAAACATCAGGGTTAATCTTTTTTAGTTTGCTTTACTTGGCCTTTAGGGATTTCATAGGTTTAATGGAGAGAATCTCAGCTTTAAACTGTTCTAGATACAGAAACCTACAAAGGTCTGGGGAGCTTGAACAAGCAGAACTGAGGCTGCGTACATGACAGTAAAATGGGCAGTCTGGTGAGTTTTAGGTAAATAAAAACTGTCATGCTGACCTTCTGGCAGTCAGAAAGCCTCTGAGGGCAAAGAAGGACTGTGTCAACAGAATATGCGATGGGGAAAGAATCTTCTGTGCTAGTTAACTTCTTGCTTTCCTTCTTAACAATAACCATTCTCCTTACTACGTAGACTCAGCATATACTCTACAAACTGTAAAATAGTGCATAGGGGTGATCAAAGACATTTTTTAATGTTTCAGATTGCTGAGAAATTGATAACATCATCCAGTTTAGGCCGAATCCCTTTTTAAGGGTGGGGGATTGTGCTTAGTCCAAGCACAGTAACTCTAGAAGAATAGGTTGGGTTTTTTTTTCTCTTGAGTTTTGCAGTTGATACATCTTTTTTACTACTTCTTTTTATCCCTCTCGTGATAAATACTTTGTTATTCTTTCTGAAAGAAAAACCTGTTATTATCTGTATAACAGATACTATATTACAGAATGTATTTTCTGTGATATTTTCAAAACTGCTTTCATTGCATTTCACATAACCTTACTATTCTTGGTTTTTTGGACAAAGAATTGTTTACAATACTACAAGGTTAAAAATTTTAATAAGATTTTTAATATCTTTCACTGCAAAATCCCAGAATTGCTGCTAAGTAAGATTATAGCGATGTGCTTGTTATTTATGCCTTCTAATAAAATAAATCTGCTGGTAAATTTCTTTTGAAGTAATTTATGTTGTTACATTTTCTTGAAGTTCCTATTGCCTGTTTCTCTAATTATGGAACTCTTTTTCTTCTGTCTTAAGTCTGTCCTTTCTGTGGATGAAATGGTGAGTATGCTGATTGACTTTTTTTTTTTTTATGCTTAAGCAGTACTTCTGTTTTATGCAACAAGGTGTCTGTATATGCCTTGGCCTGGGAAACTGGCAAAACAGATCTGCCTTGTTCCTTCTTCCTGTTGGTCGGCAAGATGCTGTGTAAAGAATTTTCTTTGCATTTTAGTTTTTCTTTTCTAGCTTTGGTGCCCTCTTCTTTAAGTCAGTATGTGTTTGTTTTACTACTTACAGGTAATTTGGGGCGGTATCTGGTAACCTGACATTCTGAAAGATAGTTCAGGCAGTATCTCAAAAAATGTTGAGGCATTACCCAGTTTCTGAAGCCTTAGCACTGTGCACATCTATCAATGTAATCCTAAGGATTTTACACATTATATTAAAAAAATAATACTGTCAACTTTTCCTTGTTTTCCCTTTTCTCTGTTCTTTTTACAGGCATGTTAATATGATTTACTGGCTCGTGTAACAGCCCGAAGCATATAAACACAGTAATACATAGATAAGAACAGCGAAGCAAAGATAGCTTTCATCTTTCGGGCTTTCATGATGATAGACTTGAAAGTTTTTTAAACAGTTCTTCCACTTTTACTGTGTTACGTACCTCATTATCAATGCTCAATAGTTGGCCTTTGAAAAGCCACAGGATAGCTGGTAACTGTAAGGTTTGATCTTCAACACTGCGTTGCATTTTTGGTTTATTGTATTTTTTTCTTTTATATTACCAATAGAGGATACCCTTTTTTTTTGTATTTTGCAGAACCTGTGCAATACTATGAACACTAGAAAGCATGAAACTGTTCTGTAACTTCCTATCTTTTTTTAAATATTCTTGAGGTGCTTGTCATGTCTCTTGATAGTGACAAGACTCAAAACAAGACTTGTTCTTTCAGTACATATTTAGAGATTCGGTATTGCAGAGCTTTTGATTTTTTTTTAATTTGTGTGGCGATCAGTTGGAGACAGCCCAGAGAAGAATAGCTTCTGGGTGTGATTTTCCACTTCAGTCACAGAATGGTAGTCTTAGTAATGGAGAAGATAGGAAGAAGACAATTCTGTGGGGTTGTATTCGTGTACTCTATTCATCTAACCTAATATGGGTCTCATCCTTTATTTGTTAAATACCTCTCTTTGGAAGAACTAACCTTGCTTCATTTCTCAAATGTAGCAATATCAACCATACTCATGGTTTTGTATCTAGGCTTGGAATAGTGAATAAGGTTTGTTTTTTTTCTTTGTTTTTAACAAAGCTGGTTTGCACCAATTTATCTCATAAGCTTGTCAGGGTGTGTGAAATCTGTGGCTTTACTTTTGTAATCCTCAGACTCTAATTTGGAAATGTCCCTGGCTGGGCATTTCTTGGTTGTTTGCATGAAAATAATTGTTATTTTTAAGGACATATGGACTCACAGAACATTTTCTTGATATCATATTAAAAAACATGCTAAAATACTTAAAGAATGTTGTCAGATTTCAGTATTTAGTGGATTTGTAGTTACACTGTTATTTTTAAAATAGTCTTCTCTCTCTTTGTATGAATCTACTGTTTGAACACAGAAAAAAGTAAGGATGATGTTCACAATACTTAAATACTGCCACCTTTGTGTGACAGGGCAAAGAGCTGTTGCTAATTTTCATCCATGGACTTTGAACTAGTATATGTGCTCTGTGCTGTGGAGTTTCCAGATGGATAAAAGGAGCCCAAAGTTGAAAGCAAGGCCTCCTCTTTGCAGGGGGGAGTATGCAAACCCGTGCCTGCAGTGCCAGAGTCCCTTTCATTTATTTATTTTCTTTTTTTTTCATGTCTGCATGTCATACATACAGGAGAGTAGTTTCAGATTGTTTGTGCAGGAACTGTAAACACTTGTTCGTTAACTTTGAGAAAAACTTTTCAACTCTCTTTTTTTTTTTTTTTCTTGTAAAGGAGAGAGAACTTGAAGCCAACAAGAAAGAAAAAGTGAAGGAAGCTCAGCTGGAAGCTGAGGTGAAGTTGCTGAGGAAGGAAAATGAAGCACTTCGTAGACACATAGCTGTGCTTCAGGCTGAAGTTTATGGAGCAAGATTGGCAGCCAAGTATTTAGATAAGGAACTAGCTGGAAGGTGTGTGAAGTCAATCTGTGTCCCTTAGCATGAGATCTTTTTTGTTATTGTTCTCTTTCTTAGCATCCCCAGAGGCAGGTCCAAAGTTAAGACTGAGTAGGAAAAGCCTCACATTTGTAGTTAATTGAACAAGGAAGAAACAAAAATCCCCACTGTTCTTGCACTTGCAGTAGTTGCTGCGTGACTGTGCTGTAGCCAAATGAAGTGTTGGAGTTGTACAATGCATTGAAGTTTCAGTTGTAATACAGCATGTTGTCTTACTCTCCTTGTTGTTATGTAGGGTCCAGCAGATTCAGTTACTGGGCCGAGATATGAAAGGACCTGCTCATGACAAGCTCTGGAATCAGCTTGAAGCAGAAATACACCTTCATCGTCACAAAACTGTCATTAGAGCTTGTCGAGGTCGGAATGATCTAAAACGACCAATGCAAGCACCACCAGGACACGTAAGTTGAAAAGATGAGCCATTCCTCCATAATTTACAGCATTTGTGGAAAATGGATGCAAGTTATTTCTTCATTTTTGTCATTGTTTTCACTTCAATATTATGTTCTTTCAAGTGTCACTTCTATATACGTAATTCTTTTGTATGCTGAAGGACAGTTCCATGCTGACTAGCACGTCCCCATAAATGACTGTGAAAGATGATACAGTTCCATTGACTCACCTGGGAACACTCATTGCTTTTGAAAACTGAGCCTCTGCTATGTGTGTGTATAAATATGAATTTAACAGCATACTTTTGTTACCTAGGTTTCAAAGTGTGGAGCTAACTTGTTTACAGAAACTGAAAAGAACATTTTTAGGATTACATTGAACTGAAACTAATTTTGTAAACTTTTCTTAAAGGCCAGAGAAATTGACACTGTAAAAGAATTGATTTTTTTTTTTTATGCTAAATGTTTTTGTTGTTGTTGTTCTCTAGAAGTTATTCTTAAAAATAAAACCTTTAAAAGGCATCTAACTGTGGATAGCCTTGGTAAAACTTGCCCAGCTCAGTATATATGACCTGTTAATCATCCCAGTGTTCAACCCATAAAACCAAACATTTACAGGAAAGTCTTTTACTTTGATCTGTTTTAAATACTTTAGTTGGTCAGATGGATCTTACTACTTACGTTGCTAATTGCATATAAAATATTGGTGGAGAAATTTGAGTGATTTTAAGGGTATGCGCAATGGCAGCAGCAGCTTAAGAAAGCAAAATAAATACCTTGATTTATTTTGTCTCTCTTTTAGTTTGGAGTTGAATGACTATGTTTTGGTTTCATTATAATGAAAATAAACTCGAGCAAACAACCTTTTCCTTGGGACTGGATTACGTCATCTTCTAGCGTTCGCTTAGTTCTAAATTGCAGTTTACAGCGTAGAACTTTTCAGCAGTGATCAGCATTCCTTTATGTAGTTCCCTTATATTATATGTGGCTAATTTCCTTATTTTGAAGTGAAGCTCTGTGTTGTGCATCACTCAGCACTGAAATGATTGAAATAATTATTCTCATTAGGAGTGCATAATAAGGAATCTTTTGTCATGTCATACCTTGTCTGTAAGCTTGTCCTGCCTGGAGCTAATCTCTGCTGCTGATATATAGCCTCTTTTTAATGGGAAAAAAAAAAAAAAAGCAGAAATGCATCGCTTGTTTGTTCACCCATTTATATGTATGCTGTGTTTGGTTTTTTTATCAAACTAGGATCCTGATGCCTTAAAGAAGAGCCAAGGTGTTGGTCCAATCAGAAAAGTTCTGCTAGTTAAAGAAGACCATGAAGGACTAGGGATTTCAATCACAGTAAATACTTGTATTTATATTCCATGACACAGAAGCAGCAACTTAAATTTGTGTTTGTACTTTTATAAAATATGTGGATTGGGGAACATATTATCAGATCGTGTGGCGTAAAAGCATCTAGAAGCCCATAGCGTCACAGAACTGGAAGATCATTTTTATTGTTAGGAGATACATCAAGTATCAGTTATCTAAGACGTATGACTTCAACTTTTGTTTAGGGTACAGACACTTCAGCAGATTATGCAGTGGTGAATTTCCAGTGTGAGAAGTCTATAGAAGAGGATAAACAATGCAAGAACTTACTTCCAAAGCTTAGCTGTTAGTATTGTTAGGCCCGAGATGACAAAAGCTGTATTAAGTTTTTACAACAGATTTTGAAAATTCTATTATGCTTTTATTATAAATATGAATAGTGTTTCTTGCAAGTCAATATGGTGCTTGATATACTTCTCAAGGAAGTTGTCTCCTAAAGCTTGTAAATGATTTTATACTTCTGTAACTATTCAGAAATGTCTCCTTCGACACTCTGAGGATATATGTGAAATATGTCCATTCTTTTGTGGGAAGAAGAATTTAGGGAAGAATCTCATGTGTTCTTCTTAAGCATTCTTTTTGTCTGAAGCATGCTTTTTGTTTTTCTATAATACAAGTTGAAATAAGCACTTTAAGAGCAACTACCAGGATGCTGATTTAATGCTAACGGAATGGACAGCTCAGGCAATTCAAACCTGCTTTTTTTTTTCATATAGGGTGGAAAGGAGCATGGTGTTCCAATACTGATCTCCGAAATCCATCCTGGACAACCTGCTGATCGATGTGGAGGACTACATGTTGGTGATGCTATTCTGGCAGTAAATGGAGTTAATCTAAGAGATGCCAAACATAAAGAAGCTGTAACTATTCTTTCCCAGCAGGTCAGTTGGGACCTGTTATCCATAGGCACATTTAGGTGCTTCCTGTGTTCTGCCTATGAAATTACCTTGATTTTTAATGCTTCCTTTTAAGCATAGTGTTATGCTAAGCTGTATCACCTTACTCTTAATCCTCTTATCCTCTTATGTCTTGCAATTTAAGGAGAAAAATGCTGTGTCAGTACCAGATCAGCTAAGCTCATGTATTGGCTAATGGTTCTTCAGTAAGGCTGATGGAAGTCAGCCAGTTACATTGCCCTACAGAAATATGTAGTGACATACTTTGAATTCTTTTACGACTGGGCCAATACAGCTGAATGTTTCTCATATGCTTTCTGGTCTAGCACCTTCTTTCTGCTTTGCTTCTCATTTTCAGACAGTTAACAGGCACACTTAATTTATCAGAAAGCTTACTCATTAGCAGTCGCCGTTTGAAACCTATTGGTACATAAGTAGGAAATTCAGGTAACTTTGGTAAATCTTAGCTATAGAGCTGTACTTCTTTAGTCAGTAAAATCTTCATTTGGACATATACTCAAAATATTTAACACAACTGTAAATGTGTTTACAGCAGTAAAGTGTATTTGTTTTTGTAACCTAGCTCAGGTCAGCAATGCTATTACATAGCTGTGCAGTAGTAAGTAAATTTGTGATTTTTGTTGCATTTTAGAGAGGCGAGATTGAATTTGAAGTAGTGTATGTTGCTCCAGAAGTTGATTCGGATGATGAAAATGTAGAATATGAGGACGAGAGCGGGCACCGTTATCGTTTATATCTTGATGAATTGGAAGATGGTGCAAATTCAGGTCCTAATAGGAAAGATGCAAATGTGGATGTCAAACCCTCACAAGGTAAACCTAAAATGTGTTATATGCAGTTCGATTCTGAAATCTCAATACGCAAAGCAATCTCTGGAAGACATTGGTTTTGGTATTCATTGTAAAATTAATCTACTGTTAATTCAATTAACCTACTAGTAGCCTGTCAGCTCTTTTGTTGGTCCCTCTCTTGTTGGCCTGGTTTACTTAGATACAACGGAATTAATTTGTGGGGAGTTTTTTTGTGGTTGCCTTTTCCCAAAGGTTGAAATGCAAATTTATTCTTACCTTTTCTGGACTCTGGTCTAGTAGTTAATTCCTCTTAACGCTTCATCTTGTTGGCTTCTTCAAAAACTTAGTTCAGATCAGAGAGGTATAGAAACAGTTCCTGCTTTCCTGTCATACTATGTTCTGCTAAAAATCCATTAACTCTTATTTCAGTAATTATTTCAGCATACTTCCCACTTTCTGAAATAAGCCTTAGTGGTCTGTCCTTCCCAAGATTGCATCTCCTCCTTAAATAAAATTTCTTTTTAACTTGCAGTGTTTGATAAGAAGCCAAGTGTTGATGGACATGAAAATGGAGACCTGGGGAATTCGGTTGAAGCTCCTTTAGAAGACACTGCACCCAAATTAGCCCGTTCTGCTGAGTCTTAAAGCAAGCAAACAAAAAAACAACTGGACAGATCCCATCTTTGGGAACAACTGATAATCAATGTTGACTGCTTCGAACTGCGTATACTAGTGTAGGTTGTAAAAGGCTGATTAAATGTCCAAGGAAATTGTATTACTGTTGCCTGGAAAAAGGCGGTTACCTCAGGGCTTCATTGTGAGCAATTCTAAATGTGGAAAACTGTCTTTTGCGTGACACACGGTAGTTCTCTGACACGTGGCATGTGAAACTAATTTTCCTTTAATATTAAGCACCAAAGCATGGGATTTCTAAAAGGGATAACCTGAATACATTCAACTTTTAATCTCAATGATGTCCCCAAGGAAGTAGGATAAAGTGTGGCCAGCTTAATCTTGACCCTTTGATATTCTAAAGGGACAACTGGTGTTCCGTCTGGTGTGAAACAAGCTTTAACTATAGAAGGATGAGGGGGCGACTATGCCATTGCATCCCTGAATTTTGTACTTAGGATTTTTGAAATGTAACTTCTTTTCTTTTCCTCTCAGAATAGGAAAAACCAGAGCATTTATTTGAACGAAGACCATCAAAACTCAAATGGGACAGTGGAGTACTTGCTAATCGTGATCCTTCAGCCCATGATCATTTAATGAGTGAGATTTTTGGCAGTGTTGTTTTAATGAATTAGCTGTTCCATTTTAAACTTGCTCTAAGAGCATTGAAACAGAGTATTACGGGGTTTTAGAAGCAAAATGATTTTAAAAAGTACTCATAAAATTGTGGGGGGCATTTGGTATTTTATTCTGAGCATCGTCAATTTACTGTTCATTCTTGAATGGATATGGTTACTGCTAATGCAGAGTGGTTTGAGGTAGTCACCATTAGCTTGACCTTATGAAATGCTGAGTGCTTTTGATGGGTACCGAGCAGACTAATTTCACATCAAACTAATCTTTAAAGAAGTGAATGTTGAGTGCACAGGACTTTGCAGGAGGTGCTCAGAATTGTATGGTGTCTGGCCTGATCTGTGTTATTTTATGGCAGATGTATTAACCTGTAATTGTCTTACTGTTGAAACAAAATGTTACTCCTTTTATAAGAGCAGTGTATCTTAAAATAGCTATTAATTGGTGTACGTCTAAAGGCCTATGGCGTGGCAGCAAATGGGAATATTGAGGATGGTTTCTTGGCCATTTTCTCATGCTCCCTTGGTAGATTTTTGGTGAAGTGCAGCACTCTCCACATGCAAGCTCTACATTATAATCATGTTTATTATTTCAGCGTACAATGCCAGCTTTCCTGTTAGCTGCTCTGCAGGCTGTTGAACTTCATGTGAAAAGACGAGATTTTGTACATCGAGAGAGCGCTAACGTGGAAAGGCATCTTTGCAAATGTTACTGTGTAGGAGGTACATACATAAAAAAAACACCTCAAAGGCCTTTAGAGTAACATCAACTAATCTTACGTTTGAAATTGTGATGTAGAACACAGTTACTTGCCTCTCCTAGGAGCACTATATATATGTTTATAGAAAAAGGCTAAAAATGTATATACTTTATTCAGAGATTTTGCTATTTATAAATCCCTTAACTTCGCTATTTACCCGATCGTTCTGTGGGGGTGTGTGCGTGCGCGCATGAGTTCCGCTCAGCGGAGTGACATTATTTGGTTCACTTTTTTTTGATAATAGTCTTTGTCATACGGCGTACTGTTGAAGGTTTTTTAAAATTGTTGAAGCTGTACAGTTTTCACCAAACAGAAACAAGTATTTTAAAAATAAAGCTGTGTGAAAAAGAGACAGATCCACAGGCATGTTTCTTTTTCTGGAGCTACAGAAACTTGAGGACACACTGGCTGCGTGTTAGCAGATGAATTCAATGCCATAACTTTGCATCCAGATTTGTGTTTTGTTTAGTTTTGGGTTTTTTTCCCCCAGTTATTCAGAGTGTACTCTGAAACCGTGGCCTGGAACCTTCAAGGTTCTCTCTGCCGGAAAGGATAGTTCAGAGCCAAGCAGTGATCTTCTTGTCTTTGAAAATCACTGCTGTATGAAATCTTGATGCAGTTGTGAGAAATGAGGCTTGTTCAACTAGTCTAGTAACTTTTTTTAAAAGGCATTAAATTTGCCTGTGTGGTTTCCCTTTATTTGAGGGAAAGGGAAAATTTTTAATTTATTTGTTCTTCCTTCCTTCTTGGCACAATGTATCTTCCACTTAATGCTTTTGGTCGGTTTTAGCCTGAAGTGGAAGAATATTGTCTGGAGTTATCGTCCTCACATTCTTTGTCCACCAGTTTCTAATGATGCCGTGCTCATTCTTTTCTTCATCTTCTGGAAATTGCTAGACTCTCTCTGTTCTTGCCTTGTCTATTTTTAACCTATGTATGAGATCAACAGAAAAAACAGTTGCTGAGGAAAAATGACTAGGAGTGGTAAATTATCACAAGATTTCCTTCCCTGCGGTTTTTATAATCTTTTAGAAAGCCCTGAACGGGAGGGGATTTTGCTCAGACACTAGTCTGTCTCCCATGTACTCAGTACTTCTACCAGCTGATTTAACAGACTGGTTTATTTTAGTTGTACCGAGATGCTTAGAGATTAATATTTGAACTGAGAAAAGTTTTGCTAGTTGGGATTTCCAGATTCAATTAACAAATGTGTGTTCTCCCCTTTGTCAGTAACTGGAAGACTCAGTCCTGCTGATTCCCAGAGGCTGAATGAATTAGACTTGGAAGAATTTCTGAGGAAAGTCAGTATTCAGACTTCATTTTTTCTTTCTTGAAGCATAGATTGGTTAACTTGTGTGTGTGTGTGTGTGTGTATATATATTTTTACTTAAAAAAAAAAAATCTAAGAGAAGTTTGCAATTTTTATTATTATTATTTTATTTTTTCTTTTTTGTAGATAATTTGTTGCCTATTAAAAATAAATCTTCAGTGAGACAATTGTATATTAAGCTAAAGTTGGGTAGTGTTGGCATCTGGGACCAATGTTAATTAAAAGCATGTAAGTTAAGGCAAGTGCTTTATGGCAATAAATTTAACTCTGATCAAAGGCTGTATGTAGTGTTTCCTTTGCAGAGCTGTATTCTTGGCAGTGAAGAGGGTTTGTATCTCTTGATATATGTTAATCCACAGTTTTATCAAAGAAGCTTCAGTTACTCATTGTATCTGTCTCAACATTGTTACATCATGGATTACTCTCAGTTCTGTAGCAGAACACTTTGCAACAAATGCATACATCTAGTTAAACTGAATATAGTGTATTTTTATTAGTCTGTAAATAACTATACTCTTCTGCATTGCGATGATTTCTGCACCTAATTCAGAACGGTAATTGATTTTCTTTTGCTTTTATATATAAAATGCAGACACATAACCCAGTGTGGGATCTTTGTTAATCACGTAGTCTGTACCCAGCCAAAAAGCTAGTACGAGGAAAACCAAAACTACACAATATGAAGTTTGACACTAATCCAGACTTGGCCAGCAATGGTTAATAGCAAATTATGTTCTTAAAAAGATGGAATTATAGGACATGTCTCAAATTTCACTGAGATGCTTTTTCTGCTGAATGTTTTTAAATAAAAGGAAAAAAAAGGAAATATTTTCAGTGTCTGGCTGCTATAATACTACTATAAATACTCTGAAGCCTTTGGCTAAGAAGAGCTATAAAGACCCAGATCTATCAAATGATGAAGTCATTTGAGTAAAATTGTGGAAATTGCCTTTTTCCTTTATTTTGTTAGCTTGTTTTCCATGCATTAGGAATAATAAGTATATTCTGAGTTTTCTACTGAAGTTATGAAGCACTTACTTTAAGTTAGAATTTTTAGTCCTGACATGGAAATATTTTTGTTCAGATTTCTGGTTTGTGTTTCAATTTATTTATTTATTTTAAATAATCTCTCACCTATAGCTGACTGGTTATCTTGCCCTAAAGCATCGAGTTCATCGGGATGAACAGAGCTCAGATGAAAGGTAATGGTGTGGTAACTGTAGCATAATTACAGTAGTAGTTAAGATTTTCTTGAGAATGTCTCTAAGTAGAGCGTAGTACAAACTGGCTCAATAGACAAGGCTGAGTCACATCAGATGAGAAGCTGTATAATGCACAGTTGGTGAGGGCTGGAACTGCAAGGCATTTTTTAGCTCTACAATTTTTTAGAGGGTTTAGATTTGGGTGACTTCAGCAGATGGAAAGAAGAGGGAAAGGAGAGAAAACTAACACTTGAGCTGTCATAAATAACAAGTCATAAATAACAGAAGCAGCTCTGAATGAGGATGAAAATGAGTGGAAAGAAGCGAAAATAATTGTGTCAGCTGCTGTTACGGAAGATCATTCAAAATTTCCTTGTGTCCCAGTGCCTGACTGAAGGACCTCAGGCTGCTCCCAGTGACCACAGGCACTGAATAGTCCTCTGCGTTCTTTCCAGCGATCTACATGACAGAAGAGAAATGTGTCCTGACTCAGGGTATGTCTATGGAGCCCAAATTTGTGGTTAAAATCTCAGCTCAATGACCTGAAAAGAAGAATATCTGAAATATTTCAAGCTTGCCTTTTGTCCACAGTATGTCTTTTCCAATATGATGTGATTTCCGGATCTTGAGAAGTTTCAGTTGGAAGGGAACCCAGGAGTCGAGAAGTGGCAAACACGCTGACTTGGGGGGGGAATTACTCAACTTCTTTGTGTTTTGTTTTTTGTTTGGTTGGTTTTTTCCTTTGTTCCTCAACAAGGCAGTTGTTGCTTTTTATGCTTAGGAGTCGCCTTGACTGACCTGTGTTTGCCTGGTGTCCCCCTGCCACAGATGTGCTTTGGTATCTGCTCCTGACGCCCACCCCTGTACCACACAGGACACAGACAGCTTCTAAGCCAAATGGCTGAATAAGGTGAAGTGAGATTTTTCAAGGGTTTTCCCTTTTCAGGGGAAAATTTAAGTCTCTTGGATGAATTTTCTAGACATTTTACAAGTGTTTAATTCAATCGTCTGTCTAAATTGTTTGGTGTCTCTTTGTCAGACTCTTGCTTAGTGTGCTGAGACTTGTTTCTCCTAGCTGTACCAAAGGGAAGCACTGGAGCTGCCATTATTCTGAAGACTCTGCAGGAGGATCCTCTTCCAGTTCCCCTTGAGAGGTATGTTAGAAATGTATGGATCTCTAAAAAATAACTCAGGAAAACCGGTTAAAATTGTGCTGTTTTCTCTTTGTAACTGTCTACTGGAGATCACGATCGCATTTCCCTCATTTAGTTTCCATCAGTCTGCATTTCTTAGATTTCCTTTGTGAAATGTTAAAGGTCTGCTCCTCTGAACTGCAGCCTGAGCCATCTCCCCAGCTTCCCCTCCATCGGCTGTGGGGCCTGGTTGGCCAGGCTCTCTGCTACCTGGTTTTCAATGGCTGGGCCTCCAAATAGGAGGTTAAGAGAATGTAAAACCACACAGAGTGAAAGTACAGGCATTCACAGGCATGTTTTGATTGCCCACAGTGCTGGAAGTCAGGGCTGCTTGGGAGTCATCTGGTAAATTTTCCTGTTAAATTGCAAGTCTTCAAATTGTTAACAAATATATCTGTAAATCCTATTGATTAAATCTTAATTTTCCTAATAACTGTCTAAGTATTTTGATGAATATTACTCCTGTAAACTGGAACAAACCAGATTGTCATGAAAATACTTTTTTTCTAATGGTATTTTATTTGCCATTGTCCAAGTATTAACGTTTGTTATCAATTTCTTTAGGGGAATGGAAGCATTAACAGTCATGCTGCTGAAATAGAATCGTTATGCTTTTGGCCCACTGGGCTTACGCTGCTGAAAGTGTCCTTGCCCTGAATGCTTTTCCAGCCAGTAAGAAATGGGGAGTCACCGTTCGATACCTGTTGGAACAACCTGCAGTGAGTTTGTCACTATTGACCCTTCCTTGGCTAGTGGCACGGGGAAGAAGTCTGCTGTGGGTTTCCCATGCTGATCCTCTTACTGGATCAGAGCCTTTGGGTTATGTCCACAAAGGCACCAATTCCTCTTGGTTTAATTTGTAATTTATGTGATTATTTATGGTCCTGAGGGAAGGGATTCCCAATGGGTGCTGCTACTTAAACTCTGCAATGGGTGCACACCTCAGCTGCTGAGCATTGGCAGTTCTGGGTTTGGAACTGAGGAATGGACTTTTTATATATGATAAATGGGGATTTTTGTCTAGCTGTCAAGTGAGTGTTACTGCCCAGTCTCCTATTTATTGGATTTTCCTTTTTGTCCGGTGTGCCAGTTCAGCTAATTTACAACAGACACGGGGTGTCATAGGACAGTCTGGGGAGCTAGCAGAAATTTTTCAGATGTGTTGTGGTCCTAAAGTGATTATTTCAAGTACAGATCACATATTACTAACTTTGAAATTGATTTTGTTTTTAAATGAAAGATAGAGCACTTCTATGTATTAAGAGCACTACATCTTAGTAAGTTAATATGGTTGTCTTGAGGGATCTGCTTAAATAGGCAAGCACACTTTGGGCTATCACAGTTTTATGCTATTTTCAACACCAGAATTTGCCTGTTATTTAGCAATTGCAATTTGTGATCAGAATTCTGAAGTTTTTAGTGCAAGGTATTTGCATTTGTTTTTAGTGCCCATAGGGGGCAGCAGCTTCCTTCAAATCTTTAGCATTAATGGGACACAGAACCTGTTGTTAGGCGAGTTGGTTGTTGGGTTTTGTTCGATTAGTTTGTTGTTGTTTTGTTTGTTCGTTTTGGGGGGTTTGGTTGGTTGGTTTGTTTTTTTTTGTTTGTGTGGCTTTATTTTTTGGTTGGTTTTTTTTTTTTTTTAATTTAAAAAATAGAAAAAAATTATTGTTAGGACTATTTCTAGTAACATGTACTTTTAAGGTAACAAACATCCAGTCTACTTCACATCCAGTGGCAAGAACTTTGCAGGTGACATATCTCACAGAAAAAATTACCCTCTGTATCAATGTACCATATGTACAGGCACACATAAACACACACAGACTCTAATAATTTCGTATAGCTCTGGATTCATGACTTGTTAAAAAATAGTTAAATATCCCCATCAATTATGTAAAAAAATATTTGCTCTGTGCTCTTACAAGCTCACATCCAAGCAGTGAAATTTTTTAACTCTGCTTGTGGCTGAGGTAAGCCTTTCCAAAGGAAAGGACTAAATACACCAATAAAACATGAAATGAGATACTGGGTAGGTTTGTAAACGCTCCTCTCTGCACTTTGCCAGTGCCCTTCAGTTGTGATATGCAACCAGCCTTGGTCGCATTCCTGGTATCTTTGCTGGAACAGAGGCTGCCCATGGTTGCGTTATACTGTGGCAAGGAGAAATTGGGGGGGAAAAAAGGAAAGAAAATTATATTTAAGTTTTTCTCTAGTCTAGTTTCAGACAGAAGCTTCTTGGTTGGAGGAAAGAGGAAGGTCAGTTTACAGTGACCCACCACTGGTCATTAACCAGGTGAGCAGTGAACTTGTTAAGAAAACATTCTGTGGCATAAAATATTTCTGTCTTTGACGCTGGTCCTTGTGTAGTGACGTGATTGTATTATCAATGGGGGCAGATGGAGTGTGACATTGTCTGTGAAAAAGTTACCTATATGAATTAAATACTTGCCGTGTATGGATATCTTTTATGAATGCCACCTGCCAGACATTTGTAGGGTAGTAGAAAAATTATTACAGCATTGTTACCAAAAGCGTGACTCGGGGTGTTAAAAATAAGACTTGTTCTGTCTCTTATGATGAGATGCTGAAAGCACTTGGATATCTACACAAAAGAAGTTGCATGAGCTGTCCACAGGTTTGCCACATCCATGTATGACTCTGGCTTCTCCATATAACAGGCAAGCTTTATCCAGGTCACCTTATTCAAATTTATAAAACTGTCTGTCAGAACAGATGGTGTCACTTAAGGATAAAAAGCTTAGCCATAGATGTGAGAAAAGCTGCCTCTTCAAGTGAGGTCTGCTAGCTCTTCTTAGTCTTTATCACCCCTGTCTCCTCTCCCAGCACAACCCAGGACTTTTTGCAGGTTCGCTATTGGTGTTTTCAGAGGCCTTTACAATTTAGGGTGGGCTTGATTTATTGCCATAGCTCTGGACAAGTGGTGCCATATCTGTCTGTCTCAGTTTGCCCAACTTTGAAATGGTTGCCTGAAATTAAGATGTGTAAAATAGATTTGTAAAGGCTGAAGTTTCTAGTACCTGCTCAAGGCGTTAAATTATTAAGACTGGAGGTTGGGTAGTGGTTAATGTAACTTCCTGTCTTTTCGGTGGCCCTTTCTCCCTTTCTTTTATGACAAGCATCACCATCTTCTATCTGCCAGTTCTCATGGAGGAGGACCTCTGATAAGCAGCCTGTCGTGGGTCAGGCTTCAGCCATTGCTGCATGTTTCTGTAGTGTTTGCATTAAATTGGTTTTGGTGTTTCTCTTAAGCCTAGAAATTTGGCAGTATGTTTTTGCCTACCTTCTAGCAGACAAGATATATATGGTTTTCTTAAAAAAAGTCTGTGATTATCTGTTGTCTTCTAACCTGGCTGAGAAAATGTCACAGGTTTTGAATAATTTGTTATATTTTAAGTTTTCTCTCTCCTATGAGCTCAGGCTCATAGGAGGAAATGCTAGGTACTCGGGGATACTGCTCCGCTTCTGGTGAGCAGACAATGCAGATCATTAAGGGAGCTTTTCCACTAAAGTGTGTTAAAAATTTTGTGTCTAGTCAAAATTATAGACTTCTGAGGTAAGTTCAGGGTGGTTAATCAGGACACAAAAGCTTTAGTAACACTGCTATGTCATATATGTTGCCTTGTATTTTTTGCTATGCTGAAAAATGATGCTGAGCTTTAACTTAAGCTATGTCCTACCTGGTTTTCTCTTTTTAATACCTGTGACTGTATAAAATTAATCAGTCTCTTGGATGTCACATGGCAGCTCAGAAGCTGTATTGCAAGTGGCCAAATAAATAATGAATTAACTCAGCCCAGGACAAGAGGTTACTGAATAACCTCTGCACACTGCAGATGGCAACTGTTTTTCAAGACTTGCAGACACATAGTGTGAGGCCAAATCTAAACAAATATGGTGAAGTTTGAAAGAAAAAGTCTCAAAATTCTTGTGTCCAGACTATACAATGAGATAGCACGGAGAGTCAGATGCTAGGCGTCCTCCTTATCATGGATAACATGAGTTTTCCCCAACTGAGGATGTCTGCCCTCTTGTCTTTATCTAGTTTAAAAACACTTAATCTGACCTCTTCTTGCATGTCCTCTTTGGGTGGTAGCACTGTACCAAGGGGCTTAAAAAAAACAAACAAAAAACCAGCAGCTCTTAGCAGAGGTTTCTGTTTTAAGTTTGAAAGTGACTGTGCAAAAAAGACACCTTCCCTTTAAATAAGCAAATTCCTTGAAACTTACTCAGTCTTTAATAATTCATAGGCATTGCTGCTGCTTCTTCTTCATAACCTCGCTAGTCTTGTTAACCCCACATAGCTATGGCAGGGTAATTTTCAGAATAGATGTTTACAACCCTGAGTTTGAAACAACAGATTCTGCTTTCATTTACCCTAGGCTGTACTATTGCAGCAGAGGTAGGCGGTCAGTACAAGATTATCGTAGCTGACACTGGAAAGAAAAGGGCAGTATAGAATTTTTATTATGGAGAATAATAACGGAGTGCAAGAACACAACCTTGTCATTCCTGGGGTCCAAACTGATTACAGGCTAGGGGAGCCTGTAAGACACCCACTTGCTGAGTAAACCTAACCTGCTTTTGGAGAGAGAGTGAACAGAAGAATACTGATGGATCTCTATGAGGTTACTTTTCAGTGGGTGCCTGACCTCGCAGGACCACTGTGAGGCCACTACTTTCTTAGGTGTCACAAAGCTCTTGTTATTTTTTTTTTTTCTGCTTTTTGCTGCTTGTCCTCCTGAACTGAATTAGAACACCCTGGAGAAAAATCACTGGCTTTCCTTCCCTTTGATAAAAGCCGGGACACAGACAAATAATTGCACTTCATTTAGTTTTCATAAACTACCTCAGTGGTGAATTTATATGCATAGTTTTGAAGGTGTTGCTGAAATGCAGCACTGCTGGTTTAAGGTCAAAGGGTGTTGGTATAAACAGTGTGATTTGTTTGTTATGGCAATAGCGCTTCCTTGTGGTTTTTAGAACCCTCAGAAATAGCGAGTGAGTCCTCATGTCAGATGATTGCCACTGGTATTATACGGATACAAAACTGGGGATGTCGCAACAGAGCTGACCTGGGCGTTTCCCTTTACACTTCTCCCATTCAACAGTGGGTGTAGGTCAGAGGCACAGGCTCTACCAGTTACTAATACCTGGTTTGCTCTATGTTGTAGATGCAGGTTAGATCACCTGAAATGCCTCTGATGCCTTCTGCAATCTTCTGCGTGGCCACAAGACCATTTTGCTCCAGTGCAATGGAGATGAGTCCTGGAGCAACTTGGCTTCTGGTAATGTATTCAGAGAATCTGATGATGATGGAGTGGCGCAGGGGAGGGTGGAGGAATCCTTGCTCTATGTCTTCATGGGATAGGAGTCTCCAGCATCATGGAAAAACAAATCATACCTGTTTTAATGATAGTGATCCACCAAACAGGTAAGCACAGATAAAGTTTGCTCCTGTAACAGGACCTACAGCCTGACTTTCCCATCCTGTGTAGGAATATTTTGTGCCTCAGATAGGGCTCCACTAAAATCTATCCACAAAGTAAAGAACTCCCAAATGGCAGTCAGTGGGAAAAATCAGAAGAAAATCTGTATTAAAAACTCCATTCTTCACGGGGTTTAGCCACACCAGTACTGCTGACAAACCACGGGATTCACAACCTGCTTCTAATGGCTTAAATCCAACCTCATGGGATTATTTTTAAGAATGAAGCAGGGATCCCTCAATTTAAAAACACAGAAGTGCTAGAAGCACTGACGTGACTGCTGCCATGTTAGCTCAGTGGTTACAGTTCTCATCAGATCAGGGGATGCAGGTTGGCCTTGGTGCTTTTCCTGCCTTCCCCCATCTATCTGGAGACTGCTGTAGCCAGTACACTACTGAGATGGCTAAACCCATCCTGTGGATGGTGTCTGAGGAGCAAGGTGAAGCCAAGTGATTGATCAAGAGAAAGATGGTAAAAGAGAGCAGGTGATGGTATAAGTGAGTAGGACATCCATTGAGGTGGGGAAATCCTAGTTCTAGTCTGCAAGTGAAGGACTAATTTTAATCTATTACCTGTTGCCTGTATAGGTTCTGGTAGGTACTGAGGTAGGGTTTAATATCTGATGTTAAAAACTCTAGAAACTGAAATAAATAGGGAAATACTATTTAGAATTACACTCAATAGAGAAAAAAAACAAACAAAAAACACGGCAAAAGAAAGTTTTTGCATTGAGCATTGGAAAGGTACTTGACAGAAGAAATAAGAATTAGCAATCTGTTTCCCAGTCTAAGGAAATGAGAGCAAAGATTTGTATTTTTGCTCTGGTGTTTGTGAACTTTCATTGTAGTTAGATTTTGTGGGCTTTTCTTTGGGTTTGTTTTTTTGTTTGTTTGTTTTTTTAAACATAAGGCATCAG
The DNA here is from genome assembly GCA_027560015.1 of Chloroceryle amazona. Lineage (NCBI taxonomy): Eukaryota > Metazoa > Chordata > Aves > Coraciiformes > Cerylidae > Chloroceryle > Chloroceryle amazona. Next base: position 49,418 of record JANHFX010018595.1, on the reverse strand, counting down.
CTGGAAACACTTGCTGAGATGTCATTTTGGGGTTTTAGCTGTAGGTAGTGTACATCATCTTTTATACTTTCTTACCTCAAAACCCAACGCCTTCAACTCCCTTGGTCAGAGACACAGTTACTGTGTGTGACCCTGTTCCTGGCAAAATCAGAGGCTCACTGTCAACTGCAGCTGCGACAGGCAGGCCTTTAGTGCTCAGTGCTCAGTTAATATTTAACCTTCTTGTGAACTCTAGCTTGGTTTTACTGTTCCAGCCTACTGGGAGTACCTCCTCAGGAAAGAAGTTTGGTATGGAAAGGCTATTGAAAAGCTCCATCAACAAAAGGGTCAGACTCTGCTTTCACACAGTCTCTAATCTCTAGAGCCTAACTATCTCTAGAGACACACAATCTCCAGAGCTAGCACAGCCCTTTGAGTGTGTATGACTCAAAATGGTACATACTCTAACCTTCACTGGGGAAAGATTTTAAATGTGTGAGGTTTGATAAAGCTGCCTGTGTGATACCTGTGACTGGTTCTGATGGTGAGAACAGGCTGACGTTGACAAGCTGGAGTTTGATGCACTAGTGTGTGAGAAGCCATTCAGAGGAGCATGAGAATGAGCCACCACTACTGGGAAGTTTTGGGTGGTCTCATTTTTGTACTTCACCAGGTTTTAGTAGCTCTAGCACCATCAGGATACAGAGGTGGGAAGTTCTCTTCCATATCTGTTGCTAGGGTCACTAAAAACTTCCTGTTTCCCAGGATGAGGTGGAGATTCTGAGGCTTTTTAGGTCAACTGTTCTCAACAGTCACTCAGACGTGAAGCATGAAGCACCACAGGAGTGACTGGGAGCTGCGAACAACTAAGGAGCTGCTGCACTGCATCTGTTCCTGTCATCACCAAGCCACTGTGACACATGGAGGATGGAACTGTTTGGGGATTTATTGTAAGCCATATTTTTGGAGTTCTGTAGGGGTTTTTTGAAGGGGGTGGGTAGGAAGGCAAGATGCAAACCAAGACCCAACTTTTCATTAGGCTAAAACAGCTGGGTTAAGATAGTTTTGAACAGCATCAGAAATAGGCATGTGCTACCAAGAACCCTTTGGCACTTGTAGCATGCTGCAGATTCACAAAGCATGTGGCAGAAGCACACAACAAGATTATAATAACAACACAGCAGTGCAACAGAGGACACTGCTTGAATCTGGGTGCCTCATTAGGTGGGGCCCTGATTACTGAACTGTGCTTGTCTGTGAAGTGCCAAGTCAGGCTAATTAGCTGTGTGGGTGGAGTGTTGGTTTCAGACTCATCAGGAGGGCATCCTCATCCATTCCTCAATTATAAGCATCCAGCATCAGGGTTTGGCACTGAAGTTTGTTCGTGGGTGCTTCTTCTCTAGAGCTTACGGACAGAAAAGCCAGGCTAAATGGGGCACTGAGAAAATCCTTTTTTTAGCCTGTCACACCAGGACTGTGAATTGCTGCAGCGCAACTGGCACTTTTGCAGGGCATAAGGAACATTTCTTTCTCACCCGGTGGGATATGAGACAAGAGTGGGTGTGCAGCGATGATCAAGTCACTGAGTTAAGTAGCAGGCCTGTGTGACTGATTTACAAATACCAGCATTCTTTATTTACACAGACATGTAAACAACAGAAGGTAAACAACGCTGCCCAGCTCGGTCTAACAAACAGGCTGCTGCTGTTTCCCTTCAGGACCTGAGGTGTTTTAGACATTTCACAGAAACTGTATTGACAGCAAACACAGGAAGGCTACGAGGTTACCTTGACTCTTTCTTCTTTGCACAGGAATCGCATGCACAGTGCAGCAGCGTGAGGGAACAGTACCACTGAGGCCACAAAACAAGCACATGCAAGAACCCACTAAAAGCTTGCCTTAGGATTGGGTAGGGCTGGAGTTAGCAATATTTGAGAGTAGTATCACTGCAACTAGTCTGTGCTCTTACAGCACCTTCCACCCAAGGATCTGAAAGCACTTTCAAACAGACCACAAAACTTTGTTGCATCCTTTGCGAATTATCCCATTTATACGCAAGGAAACAGAGGGCCTTCAGAGGGTGACTTCCCCCGAGCTCAGGTTTACTGGTCTCATTTCCCAACCTTGTGCTTTCAATACAGCACCATTCCCGGAAGTGTATCGCTTCTTGGCATTTTAAGACAAACTTTTGACTTCAAAGTGATGGTCCAAGCACCGCAGGTAGAATGGCAGCAGACGGTCCCAGTTGCTACCAGAAGCTGTTTTGCTTCAACGATGCCCCTGCTGAAAGAGGAGCCAGCTCCCGGGTGATACATTGCACCACCCTCGCGCTTTTCCAAGCTGGTCCAAAACCAGAACTAAGGGTAACGCTAGCTGCAAAAGAAAAACTATTTGAAAACATTGGTGCTAATCTGCTGGCTTGCAAATTTAACTGTAACAGGAAGCCATACACACACTGTGTTTTACTGAGGTGAAATATTTCTGACAGAAAAATACCTAATGGAGTAATGAAGAGTTCCGGAAGTTTGCTGCTTTGTGCCAAGGAACAAATTTCCTTACAGCTTAGTGGCCAAAGCATCAGCTAGGGCTTGAACGGGATTTAATTCTCAGCTGTAAATTAACATTTTGGTTCCACACACACTCCCTGGAAAAAAAAACAGAACTACAGGTTGACAGGTGTTGGGACTGTGGTTTGATTTTGTTTGGGGTTTTTTTGTGTTTTTTTTTTTTTTGTTTTGTTTTGTTTTGTTTTCTACTGCAGAGCGATCACCATGCCTTGAACTCAAAAGTGGTTTCAGCCTTTCTACCCATTTCTAAGGTGAATAGCAAGTTAGACAGGTTCAGCTCTTACACTAGATCAAACTCAAGCATGTAGGAAAGGCTGTTAAAAAAGCAGCCAGGAAGGTGCGTTTGAGCACAGTATTTAAATGCTCAGCTGCCTTCTCTTGTGCATGTTACGCTTCAAGCAGTTCAACTTCTACCCTCCCAGTAAGAACTACAGTGATGCCCTGTCTTCAGTTATCATAGGAAAGGAGATGAATCACCACAACCATAAGATACACCACTTACAGCTGCCAGTACAACAGCAGGTAAAATAAAGACGGAGAAGGAGGCTTGTTTTTCTTAAATAGGCATTTCTGCAATCCTTTCAATCCTCCAGGTGAAAAGAAACTTAAGAAATTCTCCTTAAATAAAAACTATGTACAAATTGCACACATTGCAAATGGAGCACTGAGATCAGTTACAGAAAATAAGATGTACAGTCTTCACTGATAACATCTCTCTTGCTATAAACAGTGATAAACAGCATATGCTTTCTTCAGATGTCAGAACCCAGCAAGACTGCAATATTATGTACACAGGGCGTGTTTGCCTTCTGCCTCCTGCAGCAGAGTCCCTCCAAACTCTGTTTTCTCTTCAAAGCTGTGCAGTGATGTTCCTGCGCGCTGCGTGTCTCCTGCTCGGCAGATCACAAGAGAGCTGTCATTGCTGTCTGGCTTATTGGCTTTAGGCAGTCCCTGGGCGTTGAGTAACCCTCGCTCCCCAGGGTGCTGGGCTGGGGTTTCTGGTAGTCCGTGCTGTAGCTCACGGAGGTCAGAACACCGTTAACTTTGGGTTTGTCATAGTTTGTGACACTCTGGGGTGTCTGATAGTCCCCGTTTCTGACATCGGTCTTACATGAACTAGGGAAGCTGCCAGCAGAAAGGGCGTGTTTCTGAGATGAGACAACAGGTACGTTGTAGCCATTTTCAGAGGTGAAATTATTTTCTCTTGCTATGTGCCGCTCTATGATGGGGGTGGCGTATTCAGGCTCTTGGCTAGTCAGGGGCAGAGCATATTCATGCCGGTTAGCTCTGTGTGGACAGTGGTAGTGATTTTCAAACTCTGAACTCTCGCTTCTTCCTTCATCTTTGGTGTCCATGGGTCGAAAAGTAGATCCTTTCCGTGTTACTGTCCCAGTCCCAATCATGAGAGGCTGCTGATAATCTGAAAGGAAGCAGGAACTTCTCAATAAGGCATGGATTGGTTATTCAATGATGTACATCATATTTATGCATAGATAGGTATTTTATGTCAAAAAATGACTCAGTTATTGTATCACATGCATGATTATCAGGGATGTGAGGAAACCTTTTCCCAAGGCCGGTCCCATACCTCTTTCAGCGAGCAAGCATTGCAGAACATGGCAGAAACTCTTCCATGGAAGAGCTCAAATCTGCTACCCATTTTTTCCTATTTACTCTCTCCCTTTCTCCACCTACCCACCCAAACAAAACTTCACATCATTTCTGGAGTATATGCAAAAAGGCCTAAAAAATAGGCATAAGCCAACAAAATATTATCAAAATAAATGGACAAAGGACATTGCATGAAGATCCACGAACGAGTTGTTCTCCAAAACAAGTGTTCCACTTTTGGAATAATTAAAATGCCTGGAGAATTCTTACCGAACCCAGCCAAGTGGTGGCTTTATTGAAAAAGGCATCTCCCAGTAGCTGACTGACAAGAAGGATAAAGTTAGGCAGAACGGCAGCCAAGAGAGTCAAGGGAAGTGTGAAATCGCGCTAAGTCAGCTCAGCATTGCTGCAGGCACGCAATGGGGGGGGGGGGGGCGGGGGGTGGGAGCTGTGGGGGGGGAAGTGGCCGGGGGGCTGGCAGGGGAACAGGGGGGT
>JANHFX010018595.1:0-44756 GCA_027560015.1 Chloroceryle amazona | reverse complement strand
AGAAGAAAGAGAAGAGTGAAGAGCACACGCGAATCGGAGAAGAGGAGGGAGTAGTGCGGGCTCGGGCATGGGGCGGGTGGGCGGGGGGGGGGGGGGGGGGGGGGGGGGGGGGGGGCGCGGGGTGTGAGCTGTGGGAGGAGAAGTGGCACTGGAGCTGACAGAGGAACAGGGTGGTCACCCTAGTCAAGGGGGATGGCAGAGAGAGAGCTGGGGATGGGCAAATGGCCTGAGCAGGAGCAGGGAGTAACGTGTGGCTTCAAGAAGCATCTTTGCGCCTCTAGTTGAGGCACATGCCAGGCTGCTGTGTAAGGAGGAGATCTGCACTAAAAGTATTTTCAAAAAATCCCTACAGCTATTATGAGCAAATTCAACATTCTAACTTTCTCGCTTTGGTGCTAGTGACAATCTCTTACGTATACATACGGTGGCCTGAAAAGCTCTAGTAAATGACACTGCTAAAGTATCATGTTTTGATGAAGGCGTGAAGAAGTTAGCTCAGTTTCTGTTCTGGCATCATGGTTCATCTGACATGAGCGTCGAATTCGATCCCATATGTCCTGTGAATCTTTTTGGCAGTTTCTGGCTACATCCCAAACTTCAGCATGTAGGGTGAAGGTGTTAGGATATTTCACTAAGTAAGTGGTGCAGCTCTCCCTGGCATCGCTGTCGCCATCCTCAGCAGTCTCCCTCGCTCAGGGTGGAGCATCTCCATTTACTCCTGGCTGCCTTTGGGAACCAGGAGGCAGATGGGGAACCAAAGAGAGGGAATTTCATGTAGCACGTTAACCTATATGCAAGTTGCATGGTCTCTGCAATATTATTAAATGGCACATTCCTGGGCTGTGTTCATGTTTTTTTTTTTTTTTCCTTTTAAGGTGTCTGTAGGCGATATGCTAAGTCTGGGGAGCTGCCTGGCCAGACTGGGAGTTAAGACTTCCGATAAACGTGGCAGGATGGGAAGATGGAGAGATTGGAGGTTCCCCAGACCCAGCTGGGGGATCAAGATAGGCATGATTTGTGAGCAACCTTTATTCACTCCCTTTCCCTCATGAAAAAACCAAAACAACTGTTTTATAGGTCTCTGCATCTTTCTATTGAAAATTTCTGTAAAGGATTGAAATTTTGAAAGATATCCGGGAGAGCACCATATGGAATTACAGCAACCATCCCTTTGTTTTTCCATATTTCTTTGCCAAATGCATTGGAGAAATTCTAACGAATTTCTAAGGTCTGGAGGCTGGAAACAGCAAATTAATCTTTCTGGGAGATTGCTGATCACTGATCCCATGAAATGGCTGGTCTCACTAACCTTTCCAGACAGACTAAACTAGGCAGGGATAAGATGTGCTAAGAGGATAAATTACAACAACATCCCTTGAGGATGCAAATAGTACTGATGCAGGGATTTGCTCTATCCAAATAGTGACCTGGAGCCAAAGCAGCCCAGGAGAGAAGTGGATGGATTTTTCTTGTTCATCTACATGCTTCCACTTCAAGGGGCCTCCTCTCCAAAGTAGATTAGGCACCAGGAAAGCTGCACAGGGATCTCAGCACAACTTCCAGCAGGACATGAAATCCCACCACAAACCAACCAAGTAATTTTTCTGTTTGCTGAGCAGCAAGGGACATTATATTTTGTTCCATTTCCAGAGACATTTGTGTTTAAATTGAAACAGAAAAAATAGTACATTAGTCAGCAAAGGCAAACTATCCTGTCCTAGGCACAGTTTTGCACAGCATCCATGCCTGAGTGCTTTCCACAGTTATCTTCAGCTGTAGCTATTTCCAAGCTATTTCCCAAAAACTGCAAGAAAAAAAATTCCAAAATAGTGGTCTTTTTTTCCCCCCTAATCTAACTGCTTCAATATACATCTGGGATGAACACAGATAAATCTGTTCCTGGGCTTTGGCTTGCATATGAGCTGGAGCTGCTGACGTAGCTGGCCCATCTCTCTCCCTGTTACCCACTCTGCAGGCAGAACAAAATGAATGCACTGCAGGGGGAGGAGCGATCGTTACCTGCCATGTCACTGGTGACCAGATCTAGTTTTTGTGGTGTCTCCTTCTCATTGCTGTAGCTGATGGTGAATTCAGTTGACTGGTGTCTGGTAAAGGGCTGCTTGATTTGTTTCCAACAACCTAGGATAAAGAAAGAAAAATAGAAGCCTTATCAGCAAGTTAAATGCTTACAAACAGACCATCAGAAAGTTGGGGTTTTTTGGTGTACTCATTGCTGTCAATATATTAAAGTTATTAAAAGGCGAGGCTAAAATTGGCTGTTTGTAAAAAGAGACCCTAACTTTGGAGGGTGAAAGGAATAAAGTGAATCATCAGCTGAGATACCAGAGTGAAAGCAAAACTTTACAGAGGACTTTCTTGGCAAGAAGGGCTGAAACTCTAGTTGTCAGCACTGATGCCGTAACACAGTCTTATCAGTAAAATATCAGCTTTAAATCAGCTACGTGTGTTGCCATTGCTTATGTGGCAAAAGCAGTGCTTAAAATTTCTTTTTTTCAGTAGACTGGTGTGGCTTCCATTTCCTTGATATATGAGAACCTGCACTCATCCACTGATTTATTGTCACAACATCCTTGTGAGACAGAAAGTAAAAAAAGTCTGCGTCATCCGGTATTTGTCTGGAGCTTCTGGCAGGAGGTCTTTAGACCCGTGGATTTGGATTCCAGCTTTCTAAGACCCAAGCCTTGTTTGCAAGGGCTTAGGAGCTTGTTTTAGGAAGCACACATGCAACAAATGAACTGACGGGATGTGAGGCTATCTGCAATTTCTTGGGATTTGTCCTCATTAGCAAGTGAGAAAGGATTATGATGTGACCTTGAAAAATCATACTAGCAAATACGATGTTAACTACAAATTAATTTTCTAATGAGGGTGAGCTGCAGTGGGTAACAGCATTCCTTTCACTGACGTCAGCACCTGCTGAGGGATGAAATTTTGGAGCTGAGCTATTGCAAGGTACATGTCAAGAGGCATGTGAATTGCTTAGTGGTTTATTTTTTTATGGAAGGCTGAAATTCAGAAGGCTATTCCTCCATAGAGTTGGCTGGCCAGAAAAAACAGCTAAAGCCCACCTTCCAAGGTGATGGGCGACCCCCCTGCAGAAAATGCTGTTGAGCAGGACCCTTCACCAGAGTTCTGCAGTCATCTCCTAAAGCAGAATCCTCAAGCCAAGCCCCTCTTCAGATTTTACACATGAAATGTATTTCAGTATTGATAGGATTTATAAATACAGTCCCAACCAGGGAGGGCAGTGAAATGGAAATGGTAAAGCCATAAAGAATTATTAGCCCTTGCTCTCTTGGAGAAGGAAAATCCTCTCTCCTTTGGGGAAAAGAAAGCAGCAATTTTCTGCAAAATGGGTATTTTGGAGGAGAGAAGGGAAGGGAGGGCACTTGGGAGCACTCTTAAGTGATAATTTATGCACTCTGTATAATAGATCTTTCGTTAATTGCCTTTCTGTCATAGAAACCAAATTATATTGTTTCTCGGGGCACTGTGCTAGGGTGACACAAGTGGGACTATCATTGGCTGTTTCCCTTGTATGAAGAAGTCAATTTGAACAAGGAAATGTGGATGCTGTTTCGTAGGCATTTCATTCTTAGCTGCATAACCCGCTTCCCACTGGCCAAATGGACAAGACAGGACAAAGCACGTGATTCTCCACTAACCTGATTTCTGAGCACTGGATAATCCGTAAGAAAGTCCTTTGGCTTCTCTCCTGCAAAGAGAGGAAAGCATTTAGAAACATCTGCACTCACAGCATTTCGGCTTCATGCCTTAGCTCCACCAGAGAGAGCCTTTGTGTTTGGTGGCGGAGAACAACGCTTCCCTTTGAGTTCCTGGAGGCTGGTGTTTACTAGAACATAAAGCATGCAAAACACCAGTTTGACATTTTGTTTTCCCCCATCTATATGCAAGTTGTGAGTGCTGATGTTCAAATTTCTTGTGTCTGGCAGTTATTGATTCGATGTGTCTATATCTATGCGTGTCACTCCAGGTTATGTTTTGGGTCTGCTCTTCTGAATTTTTTTGTCTAGTTTATAGATTTACTGGGAATTCAGGGCAGAGCTGGGCGCTGCTAGTGCTGAAGCAACGTCACCAGAGCATTGCTTATGCTTCCAAATCCCCATCTGCTGACAGAAGCATTTCCCAGCCCTACAGACAAGTGTGCATTCATATGAATGGACATCTAGTAGGAATCCCACTTAGCAGTGCTTCTTCCAGACCTCTGATTTGTGAAATGAAGTGGCTTAGTTTTAGCTGCTTACCAGTCTATGTGTGCAGCCCTTTACAGCTGGCTCTGCTTTCAGCCTGCTGGTTTAAGTGCTCTAACTTAAAGGCTAGGAAGCAGAAGGACATCAATGATCCAGATAAACAGCTCAAATCCTTTCTTCACTGAGTTTTTAGTTGGCTTTGGTATGGAAACTATTCAGTCTTGATTACTTTATACTTACGTATTTGTGGGTATATGTAAGCTGAAGAGTTCTGACCTGCTTTACCTTTGTTTTTGTCTGAGCGGGGGAGATGTACAATAATAAATAAAATTTACAAAGACTGCTGAACAGGATCAATTTCCAGCTCCCTGATAAAAAGGCTCTGGAAAGAGGACACGTAGTTGATCCTGCTTGCTAGGTATCCACAAATGCTTCCTATGAAAAAAGCCAGCATCTTACTTGCGTAGGGCTGCACAGATACAAATTCCAGAGAACAGGAACAGACACAGCACAATAAGGACAGGGACAATTATAGCTGTAAGCTTTAAGCCTGCAGAAGAGAGAAGGCAAAAAAAAAAAGGATAAAAGTTTAAAAGAAGGCAAAAAAAGGATAAAAGTTTAAAAGGCAAATCACTCTGAAGCTGCTAATTTTGACTACAGAAAATACAGCAAAGGGCAAATAATTTTACAGCAACACTCTTGGCAAGAGAGCATTAAAAAGTAAAACTATAAAACTGTAAGACTACTCTGCAGCCATACTTGGTTGCCGTGTATCTAGGTGGAGCAGTGCTGAGACAAAAGAGTTAAATGTGATTTTCTCAGGGCTGACACTTGACAACATCTATATGTATCCTTACAAAGGGCAGTTCTCTCTTATTACACACTGGGTAACTTTTAAAAAGCCACTTACACTCTATTTTCAATTGCTTTTGAGACTGCCAAATGAGGTTGCTATTTTACATGCCAAGTATCTGGCTCACGCTGAACAGGTTGAAACATTTCAGCCAAAGCAGTTCAAAGATTTCCAGGAGTTGAGCTAGGGAAAAACCTGTTCAGTTTAGCCCCTGTTAAGTTCTAGCACAACATGGTTTAGAGCAGGTATTTGAGTGTGGTGGCTCTTGTGTCAGGCATGTGCCATTCACTATTCCTACAGACAATTTCCAGGCTGTGAGAATAAGGCAGTGCTGGTGTCCACAGGGTATTTACAATTCAGCAGATGAAATCTCAGTAGATTTCATTTTGGTGAACGTAGATACAATTTACCCATACTGCTGCACAGATGAACCGAGCTTGCTCTTGGCAAGAGCAATGCAGTTTCAGAAGAGCTTTTTTTCTTACAGTGATTGCTTCTTACAGCCAGTTTCTTTTAACAGTGACATTCCTACAACTGTTGGTATCAGTGCTTGGTGTAGTGGGTCTGGTAATATCTGCCTGGCTCCGGCTCCACCAAACAGACAGTATAAGCGACAAATTCTGTTTGTTTGCTTTCTAAGATCTAAGAAGTTAGCTCCACAACATTAAAGGATGAAGAATGCAAATCCAAGGAGAAGTATTGGAATTAAAGTTGTCTGAGCCCCATGAACACGGGCGTTATGGCAAAGTGCTTAACTGTACAACCGTGCACTACTGTTTGCTGCTTAGAGCTGGGCACTTGGTCTGGGAGGTGTCATTGTTGTGCAGAGAGACAGTAATGTTTTTGTGAGACCGCTGCCTCACATATTACAAAAATTTTAAACTATAGGAGGAGAATGAGGAAGAACGCCTCCAAAAAATGCTGATGAGTGCTCAGTATAGTCCCGTGAGCCACCTACCAAGTATGGCAAATAAACCAATATGACAGGGAAAACAAAGCCTGATGTTTCACACATCGAAGAAAATTGAGGCTTTCAATCTCCTTCTGCCTTAAGACAAAAAGAACCTATGCTCCTCCTCCTTCTCTCTGTCATTAACCTTTAATAAAAGCTGAAGGGAAACAAAAGTTTTGGTTTGGGAGAAAGTTTAAAGTTCGCTCATGCTGGGCTGAAGCCCTGAGCATCCTAGAGAAAATGCAGCACTAGGTATTAGTACCCAGGTTGGTTTCTTCTGACGGGATGGCCTCCGTAACAGTCCTGTCTTCTTTTCCAAGTGAGGTTTCTGTGCTCTGACTTGGTTTCTGCCACATTGAATGCGTAAACGAGCTATTGGCTGTAAAAGAGAAGGGGCTATCAGTGGCACAGTGGTAACACAGGAGCTTTGGAGACACCTTGCCTGGAGAGCACTGCTTACCCCATACCTTGCATTATTCGGCAACCCAGCAGCTCAAGCTTCAATGCTATTTTTTGGTTCCAAGTTTGAGGGATAATTCGCACATAACGGGCCACTATCGGAGGGATGAAGTTATTGCGTACTATGTCACCAGAGTTGGAGTTGCCTTGGAATACCTGCAACAAAACGTAAGTGGGTTGTTTGCTCTGTTTAAAAAGTCTTTTTCTTGAAAGTGCTGCTGACATCCAACTTCAAAGATTTTCATTATCCTGAAGCCAATATGTTGGTAATCTGAAATGCAGCCACAAGAGTTTTGGAATTGAGAGTGCTGGAATCATAGAATGATAGAATGGTAGGAGTTGAAAGGGACCTCTGGAGATCATCGAGTCCAGCCCCCCCTGCCAGAGCAGAATCACCCAGGGCAGGCCACACAGGAACAGATCCAGGCGGGTTTTGAAAGTCTCCAGAGGAGGAGACTCCGCAACCTCTCTGGGCAGCCTGGGCCAGGCTCTGTCACTCTCACAGTAAAGAAGTTTTTCCTCACGTTGAGGTGGAACTTCCTGGGTTCCAGTCTGTGACCACTGCCCCCTGTCTTATCACAGGGCACCAGCAAGAAGAGACTGTCCCCTTCTCCTTGACACCCAGCTTGCAGAGATTTGTAAACATTCATCAGATCCCCTCTCAGGCTTCTCTTCTCCAGGCTAAACAGCCCCAGGGCTCTCAGCCTTTCCTCGTAAGAGAGATGTTCCAGTCCCTTCATCATCTTCATAGCTCTCCATTGAACTCTCTCTAGTTAATTTCCCCATCACTCTTGAACTGGGGAGAACAGAACTGGACACAGTGCTCTGGATGTGGTCTCACCAGTGCAGAGAGAGGTGGAAGGGACCCTCCCTGGACCTGGTGGACACGCTCTTCTTTATGCACCCCAGGAGACCTTCCTGGGCCTTCCCAGCCACAAGGGCCCATTGCTGTTCCATGGAGAACTTACTGTTCACCAGGACTCCAAGGTCCTTCTCTGTGGAGCTGCTTTCCAGCAGGTCAACCCCTCCCCTGTACTGGTGCAGGGGGTTCCTCCACAGGTGTAGGACTTTACGCTTGCTCTTGTTGAACTTCAAGAGGTTCCCCTTTGCCCAGCTCTCCAGTCTGTCCAGATCCTGCTGGATGGCAGCACAACCTTCTGGTGTATCAGCCACTCCTCCCAGTTTTGTTTCATCAAGTACACTCTTATCCCTTCATCGAGGTCATTCATGAAGATGTGGAATAAGACTGGACCCTGCTAGCTACAGGTCACCAACCAGACTCCGTGCCACTGCTCACAACCCTCTGAGCTCTGTTGTTCAGCCAGTTCCCAACCCATCTCACTGTCTGCTCATCTGACCCCACACTTCCCAAGCTTACCCACGAGGATGTTATGGGAGACAGTGTCAAAAGCCTTGCTGAAGTCAAGGTAGACAGCACCCACTGCTCTCCCTGCATCTACCCCTTCAGTCACTCTGTCCTAGAAGGCTCTCATATTAGTCAGGCATGACTTGCCTTTAGTAAATCCACTCTTGTTAACCTTCTTTTCTTCCATGGAAGAAAAACTACTCTTTTTAATTCTGACATGATCATATTTTTTTTCTGTTAGGTCAGAGAAGAAAGATTATCACCCTGTTTCAATTGTGTAAATTCTAGTTAATGTCTGCTGGTATAATGCTATAATTTTTGATTTTATAGCACTGAAGCATCTTTACTTGGGTAACGGGATAAAAATGTAAAAAGAAATATTTCTAGACATTTTAGTAAAATGGTTACTTTTCTGTATCAGGCTCGAAGAGAGACTGTTAACTATGCAGCTGTGTCTCCTTCTCCCCGCCCTTACGCGATATTTCCCAGAATCAGCTCAGCCCATGTGCTTCAGTATGATCTAGGAAAACTTAAAAGCCTGATGAGATAGAGAAGTGAGCTGAGCATATCTTAGATAAAATGCCAGGCAACATGGGGTTCTGATGGGACAGGTTTTGTCATGGACTTTAGCTGAAACAAAGATCATGTATAATACTTTCATAAGATGATTTGTATGTAACAAGTCATTGTGAAAAACTGCAAACCTGCAGGCTTTAAGTAGCTAGCCTTCACAGTTCAGTCACCACTGGGTCGATTCGTCACTTTTGGGGCCAACCCCCCCTCAGTTTAAGTCTTAAAAAATATTAAACCAGTTAATGTTACACAGTGAAATGCCTTGCCATACAAGCTAAGAAAATCAGAGAGAGTAGGAAATCTCTCTACAGCTCTACTAAGTTTTTAAAAACTGCCATGAGGAGTGGACCAGGTAGAGCCTTAACCTGAGGCAAGCTGAGCTCCCTCAGCTGTGATGAGTGAAGGTGTGACTTTGAATGCTGTGGGGACAGGCAGGGGGGGCTTGGGGTTAGTTTGGGTTTTTTTGGTTGAAAGGAACCATGATGTTTTCAGGGGAAAATGTTATTAGATGAACCTTCACAGCACATCCTTTTTCTGCAGGAACTAGTTGCACTGCTTTTATCTGTTCATTGTTTAAAGTCAGAGTCCGTGAAAGCTGTTGCGTGGACAGGTATTTTGGTGTAAGAGCATCTGTTTTTAAGTTCTGTAACATCAGTTCCTAACAGATGCAGGCTGTGCCCAGAGACCCGTGTCCAAAGAGTCCTGCCAGCAGGTGCAGTCCCTAGTGACACAGCCTGAGCAGGACCTTGGTCCACGGGCACAGCCCCACCAGCAGCTCTGTGCTTTTACTAGAGCCAGTTGTTTCATTTGTTGGGGAGATGGGTGAGTTGACCATCTGAAGCTTTCAGCTTTTCTGGTGCTGCAGCAACCAATGCTCCTGCACTGGTACAGCGTTCCTAGCAAGGGCAAGAGCGGAGCTGAGCTACAGACTTTCCCAAACAGCCTGTTGTACAGCTTTAATTACACAGGTTTTTTTAGAAGAAGGATACATGCATACATGTGCCTCCCTGTTTGTGTGTCTTACAACTTCAGCAACCCCTGGATAACTTCCTTGTTTTGACAAGCTCACTATCTACTCTGTGGCTGTAAATTACACTGGTGAAGACAACCCAAGTCGAGACAAGTCTGAAACTCCTACTAAACTTTCCTGACAGTGAAAGCCTGCCCTTCAATGTCAAGGCAGTGCATGCATTATTGCTCTGTGTTGTCCTACCCCTCCCACTTTCCCTTACCTTTTCTTCATTGCTCAGAATCCCTTTGTAAGTTCTCCATTTTGAGTTGTTATTCCTGTAGTTCACTGTAAATGTCTTTACATAGAAGTTAAAATTCAGCATAGTGGATCCAGAACCAGTAGTCTTAATCCCTTTTAACAAAATGAAAGAGACATTTTCATTTGTTAGATGTCTTTTTTAAGGGAACACTTTCAGCTGCAAACACAGAAAAAATGATTCAGAGAATTCAGAGCAACAGAATTCTTATCAGAGCTCAAATTAATGACTCCAAAAACGGTAATTTCTTTGTGATGTTACCGATCAGCAGTCTTTACAACTTAGCAGCAACTGCAAAGTACATTTCCACAACTAAACCAGGAGTTGCAAACAGGAGTGTCTTTCACCGGGGCCATTATTTCAAAGGCTATTACTATAATGTTTCTTAATTATACCAAAACTGCATCATTAGTAGGTCCTAAGCAATTATCTATCATTCATCCAGACATTACTGGTCCCTCTGTATATACTTTGTTCTGAACCTACAACATGTTTACAGATTAGGCATGCATGACAGTTGAGTCCAGTCCTCTACCCCTATAGGAAGATCAGTCTTATAAATAGCCATGATTTCTTAAATATGAAAATAATATTACTCAATGCAGAACATTTCATTACATTTAATGAAAGAAATACTGCATTACTGCATTATTAGCTCTTCAACCGCATTCAGTTTCTTCTCCAGCTGAAACCCCAGCTTCTAATAACCAGACAGTGACATACCTGTTAGTCTCTTCTTCTCTCCCAGGTCTATCTCCAACCACTCGCGAGGGCTGCTGTGGTTCGAGGCCCAACCCACTCCAGGGACTTGAAGCCAAGCCTTGTCAGGAGACCACTGGAATAGTTGTCCAAATTCATTGGTCTCCTCCCAGTAGGAAGATGCAGTAACCTGGCTCTTGGAGAGGAATCCCTCTTCCAGAGTGAGAGATTTATTGCAGCCTAGGAGTCCCCACACAGACAGGCAGGAGGAGTTATTTTGTGTTTTCACAGCATATTTTTACATTAGGCTAGCAACATATGATGAACACCCACAATAGCAAAGTCAGATGTTGACTAATCTAGCACTAGCCTGATGCTATCCATTAGCTGTAGTGTTTGCCAGTCAAGTTGTAGTGGATAATGCAGTACCAGAGTGCTGCAGTGCTTCTCCTTTACCAACTCAGCTCATATGTACATGACACCTGCTAGCTACATCTGCTATTTTTACCGCTTCATTTTTTTTTTTTATTTCTGCAATTTTGTCTCATTCCTATGAAGACTTCTTCTATTTTTTAATTTTCCCCCCAAAACATTTATGTTTTGAGACTGGCATTAGCTAATCTTGCTGTTCAAAACACTTGTCAGATGAAGGCACTGTACTGAAAGGAACACTTTACTGTAAGTTTAATTTCATGAGTCTCACCTGCAGATAGGGCTAAGAAATTTACTCGTTAGAGAAGCTCCTTGATACTGCTGCCAAGAGGTGATATCATGATGATAATAGCTGCAGGTAAGTATTACAACTCCACCAAAGAACCCACAAAATTTCTGCACATCAAGGTCTTCAGAGAAAACAGGCCAGTGGAATAAGGTTTCAGTTAAGTCAAAAATAATTCCCTGGCAGTTTCAAAGGCCTATACATGCTCTACAGTTTTCAGTGGAATAGTAAATGATTTTATCTCAGATGACTGAAATATAATTCAAATGAACGAGCACGAACTTTTCCCCCTTCTTTGCTATGTTTTATGCAAATGAACAACTTGGCAGATTAAAGACACATTTGCATCTTGGAAAGTTGTAAACAAAAACTCATTCTGTATCAGCACAGTGTAAATATATTTTCATTCCTCCTATGTTTCATTCTCTTCTGGGATAATGAAGATGGAATATATAAATGTCTGAAGAAAAACTGCTTTCATTTTCTGCTGCCCAAAGTACATGAAAATGGGATGATCCGATTGTCATTTTTCATGTGCTGGTACCAGAAATGTAACAGCAGAACACTGTTTCTCATCTATGTGTATATAACCTATTCCTACTCTGTGTTTCTTTCTAGCTCACTTAACATCCCTTCAAATTTTTTTTATTCACTTACCAATTGAAAAAAAAAATTTTGTCCTAAAATACCCTTCCCAGACACAGCCTGACATTCTCCTGGTTATTTTCAAACCTTTTACAGAAAAAAAATCTTAAATAAAAAGGTGAAATTTGCTTAGCTAAAAATAAAGCCATTATTCTTACCATTTGAAGTAAATATAAACCGCTTATCTGACAACGAACCACTGTAAGAAAAGAAAAAAGTAGTTCAGCCTTTCAGGAGGTGGTGACAGGAATGCTGAGGTACAGTTTCAGAATCACTGTCTGTGTAGTAAAGTTTCTCTGGCTAGATAGCTGCTTACTTTGCTGGTTGGTTACTGACCCCAGTAAGAGCACTCTTGTGGATCTCTCACTGAATTTAGATCTGTTTTTTAATGGTTTTGAGCATTTGTTATGCTTTAAAGTGACTCGCCATCCTATCAGCCTGTTACTCTTGCAGCACATTTTTTCTGCTGTTCTTCTCTGCAAAAGCCCTGTACCACTGTGGGAAAGCTTTCTGCTCCTGCTCCTCAGACCAGTAGCACAAGAGCAGTCAAAAGAGCCAGGATGGGAAAAGCCAACAGGGCCTGGAGCTACCGGCAGTGCACTGCTCCAGCACTGGGCCCAAGTCTCTTCTCACCTACAGTAGCTTAAATTAGAGCAGCTTCACTGAGACCGATGACTTTCTATTACTCTAAACCCACATCCGGTTTGAAGAAAATCCAGCCTTAAGCACTCTGAAAGAGTTACAGTTGATGGTGACTAAACCTCACCAGCTCTGGCCATTTCTGCTTGGGCTACAGGTGTATCATAGCCAGACTGAATGAAAACTACTCCTTTTAATCTGGCTGGGAACCAGTTCTGTTATAACCATGACCAACATCTCCCATCAGGAATGGCTCTTTTTGCTCCATTAACAGGACCAGATCTATGGCTCCCCTTTTCTTCTTTCTTCTGACATGGACTGTTTTGCTCCAGGAGAAAACCAGTTTCCTGGGCCACTACATAGAACCCCGCACAATGCAGGACAAGATAAAATCACCACTGTAAGGGAAATCTGAGTTTTCCTTGGCCTCCCGAGGAGCCACTTTGTGATTCCCAATGAGATGCCTCTGAGGTTTCATTCCAGAAGTGATGACTCTGACTGTCTGACTAATAAAAATAAAAGCCCGGGGTTTAAAATTAAATTAGTTTAGATTTCTTGAAAATCCGTCCCCTTCTACGTCACTTTGATTAGCTACATGCATCGCTTGCCCCTTTTGAAAAGACTTGGCCAGCATGACTGAGCAGTAAAACAACTCCTGCACTTAAGCATCAAGACAGCTCCCTTTCAAGCTGCCCTTTGTTGCTGGCCAGGAAAATTTCCCCCAAGGTACGGTCTGTGGCTAACAGCGGTGCACCCAGCTGTATGTTTTGAGAGCACTGCAAACGGGGAATAGGAAAGTGGCCCCGTGTCAAGGTCAATAAAAACACTACTGCTTCTTGTCACTGAGGGAAAACTAATTAGACTACAGGCAAACAAAGCCCTTCAGAGATGACTGGGAGCACTGGGAGGGAACTGATTTATTCGGGCACGTAGGCAGTAGAGTAGCTAGAAGGAGAAACTCAAGCCCACTCTCCCTCCCACATCTTCTCCCCAGGCAACCCTCAGGGGCGATCAGATGTGCTCTGCTCACTTCAAACCAGTTTGACATTACAGCCAAAACAATTTTTGCTTTCTTAATGCATGAAAAGCAAACCATTTTAGGAGAATAGAAAAACACCAAACACCTATGGTGATCAGTAAAACCTATTCAAAACAGAAATCATAGTGCTCCTCAAACACTTATGAGATGATGCTTTGTAATAAAAAAGCCACACAGATCCCTTTCAAAGACAGGGCTGCAATCTTAGCAAAGAAATGGAGGAGGTTAGCATTTTAAGGTCTATAAAGCTATGAAATCAAGCTGAAATATTTCTGCCATAATTCTGCAAGTCAGTGAAGAGGACAAACTAATTCAGGAAGTCGTAATTCATCAGTTTCTTAATATGACAGGTGGCATTTGTCACAGAGATTTCACTTTGTCCTTTAAGGGATGGTATCACCCTGTGCTCATTGTTTTCCTGACAACCTTCAGGATTCTACCTCATCAAGAGTACTGCTGGCAGGACTGCATGGGAGACCTGTGCCAGTAGCTCTGCAAAAAACAGAATGCTGCTTCCCATAATAAGTTTCTGTTAGCGATGAATGCTACTATTTTTTTTTTTTTTTCCCTTCAGAGTCAGTCTCAAGCAAGCTTTTTACAAGCAGTGAAGGTTAACCACAGATCTCATCTTTCACAATTCATGAGCAAATGTTCTCTTGCATTTTCAAAGACAAATGATTTCACGTGCATAGACACACAGTCACAGGCCAGGTCACATTACAAATTTAAACTCCCATATATTTGTACCGAGGTATCAGAACTGCCCAATAAATCCAGCCACTTGATCTTCATTATAGCACTTTTGGGTGCAGGTCCACGCATGGATCATGAGAACAGAAAACTTCACAGATGCTGGAGTGTAACAAGCACACTGAAAAATGGAGTTAGGGCAGTCAAGGCCAGCTCTGCAGACGGGTGAGCAAGAGAGCCGTAATTCCACTGTCACATTACAACAAAGATATCTAACAGCTCGATGCACTCCAGCAGCAGCTTTTGATGAATCTCAACTCACTAAATAATTTAAACCTTTAATTCTGAAATCCACTGTAAGTGAGATTTTACAAACTTGAGTAAGCTTTTATTTAAGGGCACCTAAAAAGTTCTTCAGGCACTGCTGTTCAAGCATCAATATTTTCTCACTGGTGCTGGAAGCCTGGAAGGGCACTTTTCAGCCCTCCTTCGAGTAAATGGGAGTTTTCCTACTTGATGTAAGTTTGCTTCTCTGTGGGTACTTCTATTACTCATATGAAATGTATAGGATATTTTGTGAATAGCAACATTAAAAGGGTGCTTGGTCGTTAAGGTGATGGGTTAATTATGCAAACAGAGTTTTTCCCCAGCACGTGTACTTTTGCTGTCTTATATACTTCATTCATTGCCCACTAGCTTTTGTACTGTGAAAAAAACCCAGCTGCCTTTCGTTATTATATTTTATGTCCTACTGTCTGAGTTACTCCTGGGATATTAATCAAAGATCATGAACATACAAATGTATGTAAACGGTTCTGTAACATCTTTAGATAAAGCAAAAGTTAGCATTTCACTAAAGCTGACCTGAGTGATGGAAAGAATTTCTATTATTTATTTTATGGAGGGGCTTGGTGCCTGAGCTGAGATCTGTCGTGCTTGTCTTTGAGACAAGTTTATAATTGTTTTCTTTGGAAAATAACTTTCAAGAAAAATAGAAAATATTTAGTCTTTACAGGCTTTGGGATAGTGCTCTACATGTTACCCAGCTTTGGAGAATCCAGTGCTATTACCTATAAAGCATTTCAATCTGTGCTGAAGTTTAAGCACATCAAGAGACCAAGTGAATGTGTTGGGTTTTTTTTTTAATGAATGAAGCCGTGTTGAAAAACTGTTGGGAAGGTGTGGAGAAATCCTGAGGAAAATGGGAAAAAGAGTATAAATATTTGCTCTCACAGGCTATGGGAATAAGGAGATTTCCCTTCCTACTGAAAAAAAAATGCCTCATGTAAAATCCAGATAATGTTTGAAAATGAAAAAATATAAATCAACAGGAACGGCAGAGGCAGTTTCTGGAAGGATTTACTGTGCTGGATAGAGATTAAAGGATTTATTTCTGCTTCAACTGTAGTACAGTTAAAAGTCAGAAGGTAAGTGGTAAATACAACACCCTTACCATAAATATTTTAAAAAAGAAGAACTCTGAACATGTCAAAAGCACAGTATTTAAGAAGTTGTTCATTAAATCCCCTGTGGTTCAACGGCACTTATTTATTCACTCTCTCAAGCTTTTTTTAAACTTTAACATGAATTTAGCATGACTTATTAGCACATGGATTGAAGGTGTTTGTTGCAGAGCATCGTACTTTCACGTCTCTGCTAACAAAGTAATTTGCAAATACGTTTTGGAGGAATAACAGAGGAAAAAAAAACAACCAAAAATGCCGCCTACACGGTATAAAGCCACTGTAAACTTGGAACCTTTTCCTATATCCAACACCGACGTCATTTTAATAAAACTGTAGAATGAAAGTCCAAAAGCCCATAGACTCTCACCTAACACCTTTTCCTCCCCAAAAAAGTGTCCCCCACCTACTTCTGCTGAACCAGGCAGTGCACTGTGCCCAGGGGGTTGCTCCCAGAGCCAGCTCCACCAGCGGTACTCACTCTTGCGAGAGGATGCCATTGGCGACGCCACCTTCGTAGCGGCTGATGCCTTTCTGTTGGGTGATGCTGATCTGACCGCCCAACTCGTCCGCAATAACGCCTGCATGTATCGCCGACTTGCACAGCAGAGAGGTCTGAAAGGCAGAAGCCAGCCCCTAGTATACAGGTGTTACAGCTGATAAAATCTCAGGAAGAATAAGCTCAGGGGAGGGAAAAAGAACAGTAATCCTTGAAAAAAATGTTTCCAAAAATCACCTTTTTTCCTTTTTTTTCTTCCATATGAAAAAGCAAATAATCTGTTTCGAGAGGGTGCTGCAAGATTTTAACCTAGTAAGTATTGTGTCACTCCTCAGGAAAAGAAAGTCAAAGGCAAGGCAACTCTTCTTTGAAAGAGAAAATGGTAATTACTCAACGGACGTGCCTGAAGGCAGACCTATCTATTACTGTGCCTTAGGATGATACATACGTATCGGAAATTTGGCTATGTGTTGACTAACTTCTGCTGGGTTTTAAGGATTGTCCGTTTGTGAATATCTCAGGTAGGATAATGCTGAAAAATACAGGCAGGACAACTTGTGTGCCAACTTGGTGGCAATAACGTGCCTCTGGGCTAGGGCAGAGCAGAGAAGGGGCAGCAGAAAGGTGCAAAGGAGACATTCTCAGGCGCTGCTGGCAGAGACTGGTCTCCTTCACGCAGACCCAGAGAGGCCTACTTGACAAGCCGGTGTGCAGGGCTATCCCATCCAGGAAGGGCAGGTCACTGGGGGAGCTCTGCAGGTTCTTCCCATCAGAAAAGCTGAATCCCCTTTAACAGCTCAGGGAAAATTTCTTTCAAAAATTCCTCAGTGCAGATAAGATCTGCATGAGGTCATGCCATGTGCTGCTTTTCTTTCCTAATCACCCAAACAGAAGGACAGGAATAACTCCAGCTAATGAGAATGCAATGTGGCATTTCTTTGTTTCTTCATCTCTGCCACTTTCCAGGCTGGAGCAGAGTGCTCAACTAACTGGATGAACAGGTTAAACATGAACACTGACTCTTTGGAAACGCAGCAACTGCTATATTTGTGATAGGGTGCGATTTTTACTTTAGTGCTATGATTAAACTTACTCCACCATGACAGCCGTAAAGATTTTACAAGCGTGACAGGAGAATGAGGTGCAGAGAGTGGACTTTATTCTCACACAATTGATTGGTCTATTTGAAAAGTGTCTCCGTGTGCTTATAGACTGATAACATAGAAACATAGAAATGTCTGGGTTGGAAGGGAGCTCTAGAGGTCATCTCTAGAGCCCAACCCCCCTGCTGAGAGCAGGGACATCCTCAACCAGAGCAGGATGCTCAGAGCTCTGTCAGCCCCACCTTGAACGTCTCCAGGGATGGGGCCCCAACTACCTCCCTGGGCAATCTCTTTCAGAGCTCCACCACTCTCCTGGTGAAGAGCTTCCTCCTTATTTCTAATCTAAATCCACCGCTTTCTAATTTAAAACCATCGCCCCTCGTCCTTTCACTCCAGGCCTTTGTAACCAGGCCCTCTCTGGGCTTTTTGTAACATGTTCATATACTGATAATAAAAGATATATCTAACAAGCTGGGAAGAATTACTGACAAAAGTCAAGCAGCAGCAGTTGAAACCAAGTTGTGTGATGCACCTTTTTTCTGTCTTTATACATATCCCCTCGTAATCCTGTGTACTTACATCTCTGTAGCCTTCTCCAATATTCCCCGAAATGTCACCTGCAATGTCTCTGCAGCCAGCAGGACAGTACCTGCTGCAGTGAGAGAAGAGAGGCTTGTTTAGAATATGAATTGTGGTGACGAAACACGGAAACAAACTTGTACAAAAGAAATGCTCTCAAACCAATAAATATGTTAGCAGTAATTTCCAGCTGGTGGTCTGATAGTCAGTCTAGGAGGTAAATAAATGGGTCCCTGAGTTCATGAGTGTACTTCACAGAGCAGCACCCAAAGAACTGGAAGAGCAGTTCTGCAAGGGCATTTCTGCTTAATTTCTTGTTCTAGAAATGCTATCACACGAGTTTTCAGCACAGCCCAGATTAGAAGCCTACGTGCACATCCAGACAGCAGGCAAAAAAAGCAGTTTATTACCATTTCAAATCCCATCACAAAGTTCAAGGAACCAAGAAATGATAGCTTGTCCTTAGATAATCTTGTATCAACTAGGATGTGATCTGCTTTCAGGAGAAGCACTGGAATTTCAGGCTACTTTTAATTCCAGAGTGGAAACACTCTTTACATATACCATGTATATGTATACCCTAATGAGAATTGCTGAGAGCTCTGTAGCTCAGTGCCTTCCTTTTTCTGGGCTGCAGACTTCCATTCTGCACTACTGCTTCTCACAACCAGGCCTTGGGCTATTACAGCATTTGAGCTCCAAAAAATTCACCTTTTCAGAAGACCAAGGCTGTACCTGCTTTATATGACATTTTCTGACAAGTGGACTAGATGACAGAAACAGCAAAGCAAGCCAAAGCAGAGAGCTGCAAACACTCTTTACCTGTATTCAGTCTTTGTGTAGTGGTTTGCTCTTTCCAAACATGTGATGAGATCTGTGAAAAGTTTACAAATGTCAATCCCCATTGCAGGATGTAGAAATATAGATAGGTATTTGTCTAAACATGAAATTACATTTGAAGACCTCTCTGTATAATACTTAAACAATTTTGTTAGTTATAAAGCAACAGCTATGGTTTTCCCTCATTCTTTTTATCTCCCTCTCCTGCTCTTATCTTTTACACCTTCAACAAAGTTGCACAGACCCCCAGAATATTAAATGCAGGAATCAAATCTTAATCTCTCCTATCCCTTTATCCCATCACCCTGTGGTAGATGCTGGAGCCCCAAATGCAGTGGAGCTTCAAGGAGAAGGCACTAATTTTCGCTTTCACTGGGCATGTACGGCAAATAGTATAGATGAAATTTCAGCAGCTATTGCAGCTGTTTAATGTTACAACTGTTTCTTGCACATCCGCTATTAAAATTATCATGGTTCACGCTAATCTGGAAATATTTAAGACCAAATGTTAAAGTCTATGGGTGTAGAGAAGATCATGAAATAGTGGGGACTATGCCGCTAATCCATTAGTACTTTTGGATTTCACTTTACCTGGATGATCACTACTGGCATAGGACAACAGAAAGCCTCGACCTGATACGTGGGATCCACTCTCAAAGTGAATAGTTGCTTCGTTGCTATCCAGAATGATTTCTTTGGGGACAGGCATCACATGACCACAGTATGGCCCTACAGACAGAACAAAGATTTCAAAAGTTTTGATAACATAATTAGGCCAGAATATTCTTATGATTAGCAAAGAGTTTCATAACACGCTCATTCTCCTTCACTACCAATATTAATGTTGACAAAAGAGTATTGGCTTCAGTCCTTTATGGGTATGAGCTCTAAAGTTACCCCATCAAGTTGTGGCCAGGATCCAATTGTCTCTCCATGGTAGCAATTCCAGCATCCACATCTCTCATCACATAAGCCTTAAGAGAATGATTAATGCCCTTCAGCCTTTGAAGTACAGCATGCTCACAACCAGCAGTAACTCATTAGAGAAAAGAACAGAACATTCAAAGGCAATCCAAGGGATCTACACAGGGTCCCCTAGATAAACACTCCAGGCATGTGCTGCTGTAACACAGCAGCCACTCAGGAAGCGTTAAGATCACGGACAGGATACCTGCTTTTCAAGGACCTGTGTACCACAAGCTGAATTGTTCTACAAGGCAGTACCACCTCACTCAGAAAATGTCTTCATTTATTTTCATTTTAAAAACATCATCAGATCCTTAAAGTATACAGTTCAAGCCTCCAGAGTTTTAAACAAAAAAAGAGAAGGAGGGAGAGAAGGGAAAAAGGGAGTGGGACAGGACTTACACTGAATTAGATAAGGGGTTTACAGCTACCAACTGTAGTATCTTGAAACAGTCTTTGGGACACTCCTTTTTTGTGACAGCAGGCGTGCTTAGTAATTACATTTGCCTCTTCAGAAGTCAGTTCCTGAGGGGAGCTCTCTTTTAAGATTGCCATAGTCTTTGCCCTCACCTGCCATCACCACCCCCGGGTGCAAAAACTTGTCACTGGCTGCCCTCAGGCACAGACGATGCAGAAAGTCACAAGCAGTTTGGGTACACTTTTTTTTTTATTTTCTGAGGATGCTTACGCTATAAATTGCTGGGAAGAGTTTTCTTTCCCAAATAGGCCTTACAGCAACTATAAGGCCAGCCTATAGAGTAGCTTAATTAGAGCCAATGACAGCCAGTTGTCAGCAGAATGGGGAAAACCAAAGGAAGAATTCTGTCTTTTGGTTTATAAAAATGATGCAGCGAAGCCAGGCAGGTAGAGAAACAAGAGATGAGCATGACATTTCCCTGGAGCACTTGAATTGAAAATGACTCACGACTTAGAGAAAACAACGTTTATAAAAAGGGTTAAACAAATTGCTTAGGAAATGAACTTATCAAAAAGACAGCATCTGACACTGTGTCATACCAGACAACTGCACAAGTGATTTATTTGAGAAGGTCTTTTGTGTCAGATTGCAGCGGGAGAAGTAAAGTGCTAACTTAGATCAAGAGAGAGAAAGGGGAAGACGACAGAGAGGCATTCCACTGCTTCAGAATAAAATGCCTGAGAAAGCTTTAGTTCTTTTCTTCTCTCAAGAACTGTCTCTACATATTTTCTCACAA
The DNA here is from genome assembly GCA_027560015.1 of Chloroceryle amazona. NCBI lineage: Eukaryota > Metazoa > Chordata > Aves > Coraciiformes > Cerylidae > Chloroceryle > Chloroceryle amazona. Next base: position 23,959 of record JANHFX010018595.1, on the reverse strand, counting down.
GTGCTCTTTGGCTTTCTCCCTCACAGCCATTGGCAGTGACCTATCTGCTCCATAGATATAATTTAGTTGGCTGATTCACTCAACCACACGCTGGTTGGACCAGGGCTACGTGTCTCCTCCAGTAGCAAGTCTACATACGTTCCAGATAATTATACAAACAAATCACATGTGTCATAGGTAAAAACAATAAAATAATAAAAAAAACCCCAACAGTCTAGACACATAAAGTTGTATAATCTAAATGAAAACCAAACATTTAGAAACAATCAACTTAAGAAAGCAGCATACAATGCCTAAAGACAGGTTTCTACTGTTAAGTAATAAATCCAAGAAGGGTTACCAGGCTATAATTATCATCTGACAAGAGTAGTTCTGGTGTACCGAGAGACTCCCATGGGTAGCTCAAAACCTATGGGGCCTAGGACAAATTTCTTAAAAGACACAGTAGCAAGAAACAGTATATACTGAAGGAAGGAAGGAATGTTTTCCAAAAGTGTATCAGTTTTCTACATAGATTGGGAAAAAAAAACAAACCAAAGAGGTATATATGAATACTACAAAACCGTCACTTGTTGTTTTGTTGCAGTCTGAGGAAGCCTTACAAAATATTTCAACGTATTTCTTCTCTGTAATTCAGGTAATACCATATCAGCACTACACTGCCAAGTCTTCAGACTTGGCTTAGATCTACAAGAGTTTATTTCTGTGCTATCACCTACAGAAATGAGCACTGAGAGGCAGGGTTTAGAAAAAAGTATAAGCATTATCTCCCCTCTCTACTGCAGTTCTTAAAGAAACCTATCAGACACCAGATTGGCTTAAGGGTTCTTTACTCCCTGGAAACACTAGAGTTGTCTGTAGTCTGTTTTTAGGAAAAGGTGTTATTTCACTCTCTTCACTGGTTATTGTGTTTAAAATGACCAGTCTAAGCACCTTGCTGATTTGATTTACCCGATAATACTGTTTTAGGCTTAGCAGCACCTCTCTCCATTTTGCCAAGTTTTTGCAGAGTGGCCTTTTTAACCTCAAATTCTCATTTCCCCCTAAACAATTTGGTTTATATTGACGGTCTTTCAAGCAATTCCCCAGCGGGACAACTAGTAATGCTTATAAAACAAAACTAATTCAGGGTCAAGGTAATTCTTTGGGTACAGTTTTGACTCAATGAGAGAATTTTATGCTTTCATCTGTTGTCTAATTTCCTTTAGAAAAATAATGTCTTTGTTTTTAACCGCATGTACTCTTTCCTATGCACTTCCATACAGCAGTCTTCCATTTCCTTTAATGTAAAGCCAGAGAACGGATAGTCTCCCAGGCCCCCTTGCATTTCAGGCTTGTGGCATGCCTGAATTAGATGCACTTTCTATATACACAGTAATGCCTAATAGATTTGCTCTCCAATGACTTACCTCTTGCCTTGAACATACATAGTGAGATTTTTATAGACATAAGAAGATTAAAACCAATCAGCAACTGTAGACCTTAGACTTCATCTGAAAACTCTTATTTACTAGGTGGTATTTTCTACTTGCAACCAAGGCAGCAAAAATACTACTTTATGGTCTACTTTTAAAATTCATACATGCTCCCCATGTTCTCTGTCCATTCCACCAGGCTGGCTGTATGAATACTGTACAACCATAATGGAGAGGAGGGATGGTGGAGAAAGCCTTAGTTTGTATCTGGTATGAAAACGGGACACTTGTTTATAAGGCCCTGTTAACTTTTACTGCAGCATTTGGGCTTGAGTCTGGATAAATATTTAATTCCTAAACCTGGGACTAAGCCAGAAGTTTTTTAAGATCCCTTTTGAGAACTGCCAGATCACGTTATCAGTTTTTCATCTTCTAATGCTAGTTGTGAGGTGGGTTGTTTTGCATATTCAGCTTGAAAAACGAGTCATGAATGCTGATCTCTCTCTGTTTCCTGTTGAAGTGACTTGGCTGGAGCTCTGCTGGGGAAAATAGGCAAGATTATTTGGTTTGTTTACTAAGAACAAAGAAAGAGTTTGATTTCATAAACAGATGTGTTACATGTCATGAAATTGAGTAGGTGTTCTCCATATTTCAGTATTACTACATCTAGATGCTGGGGCCTTTTCTTCTTTCCATGTCTCATTAACAAGTTGACCTAACTGTGGTTCCATCTGCTCACTCCAGATTCTTTAATATACATAGTTTTTTTTTTAATTCTGTAGGAGACCTATTGGTGGCCATGGGATTTCAGATGTACCCCATTTAATATTCTCTATAACTAAACTAACACTTAATGCCTTTCTTCCAGAACTGCTGATCTCTGGGTATGGTTCCGGCAGCTTGAATTAAATACTTTCATTTTGGAATCACTGTCTCCAAGGAGTATTAACATCCTGCAAGATACATGGTGAATTGTCTCATGGATATCCTTTGGCTAGCTCCTCTGGAGACTGAAGAGACTATTTTACGTGATGTTTATTTTTTAAATGTATGCGCTAGTCTACTGCTTTTGCCTTTTTCATAATAGCATTGTTCTGCAAATCTGATGATCTTTAGACCATGGTCTGGTTTCACAAGGTCTAGTTGTCTGTCATTGTCTATCTGCTGCTGTCCTTGAGGCTCTGGCATATTTCCTGAGATTGCTTTGTTGAATTACATTCCCTTATTTTTTCCACTTTCCTTAAAAAGTGCTGTGCCTAGAGGACTCTATTCTCTCACACCAGCTGGCAATGCCTACATACCATTTGTTTCTATAGTTCCTAATATTGTCTGCCTCTTCTGTAAGGCTTTTGCTTCCTTTTATAAGCAATTATTTCCCTTTTTGACTACTGCCTGTCTGGTTCACTATGCTTATTCTGCTTTCAAATTCCTGAACTTTGTTTGAAATCTGCAGTTTAATATTCACAGAGATCTTTAAGAAACCGGGTTTAGATGCCAACTCGTGATGTCCTTTGTTCACCAGGGAATCTTCCCTTTTTTTATCTTTACTTGGACAGTAAACCATGGCTGGTGAGCAATGATCTCACGGATCTGCCTTTCCCAGCAGGTCCTAATGCATTTGTTAGGGAAAAACAACATTTTAAATTATATTCAGAAACCTTTTCTCAAATAAAGTAACGTGGAAGTACCTCAACAGCTGAAGAAGGACAGGAGATGTGATGAATGTAGATTATGCTTGGTCTACCTCAGATCTAAAACCTCAGCCAGAGTGCAAGTCTTTCACAAACAGCTCACAAAACCACCAAGGATATGTTGTACAACAATGTCTACATTCTTGAAATTCATCTCCATCCCACATTCACACAAATGCTTCACTTTCATAAGCAGTAACTAGCCCTCTCCCCAAGGAGAGGTCTTCTTTTCTCCAACCCTGCCATGCACATGTGCAGGGATAACTAGCGTCACCCAGCAAGGACATGTCAGGGGATGAAAAGTGCTACTCTATGTCCTTCTTTGCAGGATGTGCAGAAGGTGGTGTTCAATACTAGTAGCTATAAGTTGACAGAGTAATCATGGTGCGACAATGTGGTCATTCATCACTTAACTTCGTGCAACATAGTCCAACCTCAGGCTGAGTAATAGACATTTCACATTTTAGGAAAGAAATAAATAAATATAACTTTCAGTTAGTGTTTCCAGAAAGTTGCCAAAGACTGCTATAAAGGATTTAAAAAGGACTCCTAGTAGAGTCAGGGGCTGGAGAAATAACTACAGTTTAAGAAGCGAGGGTCTAGGCCACTTGCACAGGCTGTAGGTCTGCCTGCTTGACCTCAGGTGAGATCTCCCATTTCTAACACAGATGTGGGTTTAGCCAAACCCAAAGACAGAGACACAGCAATAGTGAGGAATCATTAGTAAAGAACTGTAGCTGTTTAACAAAAAGCACAGAAAAAATACTAAATAACCTTTATGCAGCTAAGAGGAAGAAAAGAGTTCATTTGGTAAAGTAAATGCATGCATTTTTTGTTTATATATCTTTCCAAAGCTGAAACCTTGGGATACTGCAACCACCCAGGTGAAACCGAACAGTTTGAAGACTTTTAACTGTTAAGAAAGTGCTCAACTTGATCTTCAGTGAGAGCTTGTCTGGGCATTTCCGTGCATTTCCTGAAATACCAGAAACAATACTGTAATAACAAGTTTCCTTTGAGGGGTGAAAAAGAAACCTGAACACACCCTTTATTTAAGCAAGGCATTTATTACAATACAAAATAAGGAAAGACTGGTTCGATGAACCCCCTCGAGTCATAATGACAGGTAGGACACATGCGAAGGCGCTTGGGTCTTCTGCACACAGACACTGAGCAGCCATATGACACAAAACAGTAAATGCTCAATTTGTCTAGCAACCCTTGGTTACTGGGTGCAGGGAGGAGAAAGCATTTTCAATAATTTCTCTATTTTATGCTACTTACTGGCTGTAAATTGTGCAGGAACAAGTTAACTGCACTAAGTCTTCAAATTATTACTAGTCACTCAGCAGTTCTGACGTTCACCCCGGAGGAACACATCAACCTCCTACTGACTGCAAGTGAATGTAGAAGAAGGCAGTTATCTCTTCTTTCTTTAATCTATTTTACCAGTCAAGACTAATGATCATCTCACAAAATTAAGGGAAAAAAATACTAAGCCATTAGTTGGGGAAAGAGCAGGAAAAAAAAGCAAGGGAAAAGGGTCAAAAAAAGTACAGAAGTCTGATAAAGACATGAAATGAGGCTGACTAAAAGCAGTTTTTGTCAAACTTTTAAAACATTTATGTTACACCTCCAGCGGAAGTTTTGTTCTTGAGAACTACAGGGCTCACATGGTTAATCCTGTTTTCACATATCCCTTTAACTAATTAAAAAATCAGAAGCTGTTATTCAGAGCTCAGTATTTTAATATGCTCAGATAATGCAATTAACTTGAGAAGAAAAGCATTTTAGTAAAGGTTGCACAGTCTACACTGCTAGATCTTGCTTCATATTAATTTTCATTCTAGATATCTTTTGTGGAACAAAAAAACCAAACAACCCTGTATTCTCATCCAGTGCAAAGTTATGCCTTTGAAACAGGACATTTATTTGTCCTAGAGACAACATGTGCAAAGCTGTGTTAATATTTAAATGTTTGTCAGACAAAGGTGACTCAGTTTCACCAAATATGATGTTAGGCTACCCTTCCGGACTGACGATTAATCTTTTCTCATCTAAGTCTGGATGCAAAGCTAACAGATTGAAAGAAAAGGCTCACTACAGGTTCTTTCCTTCAGTGAACACTGAAGAAAATTGTCTGGAGAATAGTAACCCAGAGACACAGTGTTCAGACACTTCATGTGTTCTGTTTCAGAGCTTCATTAAGATTATTTAATGACCATCTTTTGATTGCAATATTGCAGAAACCTAAATGCAGTGGCTGCCTTCACAAGTCTGTCACAGGTGAGAAGTATCAAAGGTAAAAAGAACTGTAGTGTCTTGTTTGTGTCCCAGTTGAGTCAGGAGGCTTCAGCAGATTGGCATACACAATGCTCACACCTTTTCTAGGAAGGAATTAGATTCACAGTACTCTTCTATCAGTCTACAAAATTTGAGAAATGCCCTCAACTTAAATGCAACCTGCAGGTAAGTGGTCTAATCTGTATTCACCAGCTTACAAAAGTGAAGAAATCAATGTTATGGCTAACACAACTAATCTGTTCATTTGTATATAACAGCCTCCCCTTACTGCATGGAACATAAAAATCCCAAACACAAATTTAGTTACTCCTTGCTATATTGCATGAATCCCAGCAGAAGGTTATAACAATGAATGAATCACAGTTAAACATAAAGATAACGTGGGAGAAATCCAAAAGGAAAATAATACTTTGTCATGTGAAGACTTGTTTACACTCATTTTATCTTTACACACATAATCCTGTGTTTTGCATCTGATCGATATTCTAAGTTTCAGACACTCTCTTTAGCAGATACTTGTACACATACCAACATTCACTTGGTTGTCCTCTGCAGAGTTGAAGACATCAGCATGGTATTTAAAATATATTTCCCTTTGAACCTTATTGACTTGTAATTGCAAACCTGTTAAATAAAGAGCAAAGGCTACTTGGCTAGTTTGAAAAATGAATAATATTCACACTGCCAGCTTTCATACTTAGCTCTTTAGGTTTTCTTTTTTAAACGCAGGTCAAATACGGAAAACATGTGAAGATTAGTTCTTAATTGCTCAGATGTTTTCAATGCCTGCAAAATCTTTTCAGTTCTCCATAATCCTGTGAAAGAATTTTCATGGCATAGGTCAGTATCTTCTTGGTCAAAGGTAAGATGTTGACCTGCCTGTAGGTGTTGGTGAAGAGGAGAAGGTTGCAAAGGGAAGACCTGGGCTGAGAAACAGCTACCCAAAAGAGTACTTGACAGACTGAATGGGCTTAACAGTGCTTACTCACAGAGCTTCTTTTGCTTACATAAATGCGTATTAAAACCCAGGGCTGTAGCAAAACCTATTGAAACAACTGACTCAGAGAAGCTCTAATCTCATCTATGAATTCCTGCATCTTTTAAAACACAAGCAATATTGTGAACTTAATACATAGCTATATTTCCACACTGTGGTTCTGTACAGGTTTACCCTAATGCAGCGCAGAGACTCTGCAAGTATGCTGGCGAGAAAGTACAGCGAGCTGCAGACCACAAAAAGCCATTACAGATGGTATGTCTGCCTAAGCTATAAAACTTGTTTAATCAGATATAAGCAAAATCTGCTAATTGTGCAGTTCGTTACTGAGAATGCAAATTATAGTCCACATGCATCAGACATTACCAGTCAGATCTGAAAATGGGTGTGGGAATACTTTAAAGAAATTCATTATATGGATTTGATTGTGTAATACACAGGTATTCTGTGTTTACAGGATGCATAACTCCAGGACTGAACTATGTGAAGATGTCTTTAGGCTGATGTGTAAAGAGACAGAATTTCAATCAACATCCAAGCTTCTTTTTTCACTTCATAAAATAATATATTGGCTTATCCTTTTTTCCTACAAAGCCTTTGATTAGAAATGTCAAGATAGTATCAAAAAAAATAAAGATATAACACAATAGTAAACACCTATCTCTTACTGCAAAGTACAGACTGCTTTGAGTGAACACAACTCAGTATTCACAGTTCTGAAATGAAATAAACAACATAAAAAAAAATCCCAGCACCCATGAACAGAGTTGTTCCTTAGGCCTCAAATCAAGCTCTATGCAAGGCTTAGATGTCACCATGTCACTGCCCACTCTTAGTTTCAAAATGTAACACCTCCCCCCATGAGAACAATAACCACCGTTACTTTCCTTTTTGAGCAAGACTTTAATACCTCATTTGACCCTATCTTGCCTGACAAGTGATAGGCCTATCATGCTCATGAATGAAAGGCAATCATACCTCCTTACTCCTACGATATCTTATGAGTCCTTTTTTAAGGAGAACCACACACCTTACTGAGCCATGCAAGAAGAAAACCTGCAGAGGCTCTGTGTAGTTCATCTCTTCATCATCTTCTCCCATTGAATCCATTCTGCTTGTTAAGTCCAGCCCAGCACATTCAAGCCTCAGCTGTCTGAAGGGCTACAGCCCACTCCCAGCAGTGATGCACTGTCAATTCACAAGTTCATTCCCGCATTGTGGAAATCCTTGCAACTCTGAATTTAAATTGGACTTCTAAAAAAGGGCTCTCTGACTTGAAAATCAGTTTGATTCTTCTAAAAAGAGCAAATCAAAAGTTTCAGTGGCAACTGGTGGGAAAAACTATTTGTGGAAGGCCTCAGGTTCTCCCCGGGGAAGATCCTGCTGTTACAATTGTTTGAAGTGCACAGCTATAGCAGATTACTCACTTGTCTTCCTGTACAAGTCTCTTCCACCAGTACAGACTGGCTATATGCATTTATTATCTGCGAGTATTAAAGCCTGTACATTAGCAAAGGTTATCAGAGACTAATAGCTAGCAATAATAAAGGTCATCTCTTCTCTGAGCCCTGAACTGCCTAAGTAGTATAGATATAAAGGATCCCTGACTCCAATTTCTCATCCTGTCTCCATCTAGTTCATGAGCTAGCTCTTCCCCTATCTGAGAAGGGTACAGGGCTGATCAATTTGCCTACTTGTTGTAGCAAACCTGTGACAGTACCGCTCTGCAGGTCAGATGGCAGAGCCCTTGGAGTGGATGTGCCAGAGCTTGGAGCTCTCCCTTGGAGAGGTATGTGCCCCAATGACTCCAGCAGGCCCTGCGCAGCACAGCCCGGCAGCAGCCCCAGCCTTGGCAGAACTACGCGTGGCGAGAGAGTCAATGACCTCACGAGCTGACAGCACAACCCACCTGGATACGAAGAGGAGGAAAGGACAGGGACTGGTATTTCTTGCATTTTGCTGAGATGGCTTTACTCATACTTTTACCAGTTCATGCATCAGCCACTGCTTTATCTTTAACATACCGTGCAATGTTGAAGAGCTCTGGATAGTAAGGTAGCTGGACTCGCATTTCTGAGATTCAATATCCAGGTCCCCAATTTTTAAGATCAGGCGTTTTCCTGAAGGCACTTGGATTTTCTTTTCACAAAGAGTGTAGTTTGGGTATGTCCCAGGATAGTTCTTGGATGCCAGGGTCCCACTGTCTTGATACATCACCACATGCCCACATCCATCCCCTGCAGTAGGAGAAGAAACAAGGAAAAGAAACAAAACATAATGATCAATAAAAAATGTGTAAGAAAATACTGGGCCGCATAATCATGTCTCACATGTACTCCCACCTTTTAAAATAGTATTTTTAGTACTCAACCTCAATTTTGCTGTTGTTGGAACACACCTAACCAGAATAGATACAATCATATTTCTCTTGTAAAGCAGTAGAAAGGAGGATCAGAAACACTCATAATCTAAGATGTATTTGACAGTCCTGTACAAACAAAGTCACTTTGGCTTTCTGTTGTACGGCCAAAACCTCCTGAAACCCTGAAGATGCAATTCCACCTGCAATAGGTAGGATCCTTCCTTAAACAGTTTTCTCCTGCTTATCATTCCACATTTTATTTCCACAGGAAGAGCCATCAACAAGAGGGTAACTGAATCGTACATGAAAGCACCGACGTGATTTAACTATGTACTATCACAGATAGACTCATTTTACTTGCCTGTTGGTTTTCTTGCACCACTTGCACAATACAAAAAGCACAGAGGATGAGGCAAAGACACAAGACACAAAAGTGGGGTGTGCATTATTAAAGGCAGGCAGGCTACTTGTGGTGGCAAACCTGGAGATACACATGCTGCTGCCTCCTTACTCAAGGGATGAGGGTAGGTGTCCACAAAATGTGGGGGTTTTGTGGCAATAGTGTGAGAGCCAGCCTGGAGCCTTTCCTTGGTGGAGGCATCTGAGGAACAGCTGCAGCAGAAGGTATGACAACAGGAAGAGGCACATGGAAATACATGGGGGGATGTCGGGAATTGACATGGAAAACAGGAAGCATCCACAGAGGGGAAGGAAGCAGGTATCAGATAAGAGACCTTGACTACCAAAGGAAGCAATTTTTAGTGAACTATTCAAAAGTGTACTAGTAAATTAAAACCTTTATGTTAAAGCTTAATCCATTTCATTCTGCTAAATATTCCAAATAATGAAAACTATTGCAATAGTGGAACAGGTGCCGTACATAGATGAATACAATAGGCAGACCTCAGTTTTAGCTCAGTTAGGGCACAGGCACCCTTTACATAAGAATCTTGTATACCGTTACCCTTCATCACTGCAACATTGAAACTGGTGCTAGAAGTGTTAAGAAAATAAAGAATCCTGCAGAGCTGTGAATTCTCAATGTTCACTTTACCTAGAATTTTACTTTTGGGGATACTTTGGTTAAACCGTTTCCATCTGTTCATTTTAATTACTTTCTGAATCTCCTTCCACAATCATTAGGAGGAACAAACTTAAGATTTTATAAGATTATTTAAAGGTGAACTACTAGAAATGAAGTGTTGGTAAAGGAATGTGCCATAGTGGGTGCTGGGGGAAAAGTGGCATGCTATGCAAAGATAAGCTCCAAGCTATCAAATTTTGACTCACTACTCTATAATTACACTGCCATTTCATCCAAATCAACTGCTTTTTCACAAGCAACAGCATTTATTTTAAAGCTTTATCATTATTACTAGCTTTGTTGCCTGCTATTTAATTTTGATGCAGGTTCATGATTGGAATAGAAGAGACTTAGATCCAAAATTGTATCACTGTAAAACATATTAAATCTGCGGTTATTTCAGACCTCTTTCTTCACATGCTTTAAAAAAACCATCTGTTGTTCAAGTATATTACCCAAGCTCTATTGATTTCAGAATGCATAGGAATATACTCAGGATGAAAGGCAAATTGGCCTATTGAGAGTTCTTTTAATAGAAACTTTCTGCAGGAGGAGAAAAATATAAGGAGCAATACAGTACATGAGCTGTAAACTTTCTGAATCCCGAGAGGAGTTAAGGGAGGTCCAGGAAGTGTGAAACCAGATCACTTACATGAGGACACAGGACACCTTGCACTCTGTGTAGAGAGTATAACAACTGCTGTGTAGTACAAAAGACCTGCTTTTAACTTAAACTGCATGTTCCTAACTGTAAGCATTTACTTTAGCTGGGCTAATGAAAAAAGAACCTACAAACTGGATCTTGGTTTGCAACTTGTTGGCAGAGAAAAGGGAAAAGAAAGGGAAAAGTTACACAACCACAAGAAAATGTCATGGGGATGAACTCCTTAAAATTAAAAGTCTAGTGCTCAGAGAGTCTTCATCCCACTGGGAGATGTTCTGGCCCATGTCATTTCAATACAATCCTGAGGATCCTTTGTAGTACAAAATGCTCCTCAAAAAAAAAAAACCAAGACATCACTATCAGGGTAAGACCATGACAACAGTCCAGGTCATAGAGTATTTTATTTCTGCAGAAAGTGTACTGGCAAAACTGTGCACCAGAGAGATCTTAGTCCATCATCTTCCTCTGTCAAGGTCTTGTTCCCAGGGAAACTCTTTTTTTTTTTTAATCTGCCTTTGAGTCAGCATTGAAATGTATTAACATCAGAACATCTTTTGAGCTAAGAAAGTGTAAATGCTGTTTTCCAACTTTTCACTGGTGGGGTACAAACAGTCCAGCTGATGAGAGGTAAGTGCTGCATCGTTCTGCACCTGTAACGTCCTTTGCTGTGTCTGTTCTGCCTGCCTCAAAGGAAGAGGTCATGACAAAAGCTAGTTCATCACAAGAACCAAAGCAATGTCCAGATAGTCAGACCCTGTGTAATGAAAGGAAGCCTTGCCTCAGACATAGAGGTTTCATGACTTCTCACTGGATGGGAGCAAAGCAAAACATCTGATCACAAGGTATTCAGCAGCCAGAAAGTCTAAATAGGCTCAGATTTAATAAAGTCTCTCCTCAGCACCAGGAGTTACTGAAAGCACATCAAACATGGCTTTGTAAACAGAGTACCCACAGGCATTTGAATCAAGATCAAGATCGTGGTCTCTGGATCACATTCATCTGCCTGCTGGCCTATTTGCAGGTTGTACCAAAGATCACAAAGCACTAGAATTAAGGCTGTTTACCACAGATAAAAATAGAGGAATTTCCATTTTCTGATACTATCAGAATTTCCCGTATCAGAAAATGGAAATAACTCCTCAAGAAGTGAGAATCACGACCAGCGCATTCTGCCTTAGCAGTGGGTACACTGCTTGCACTCTGCCCTCTCTCACATGGTGCACGCCAAGAGCAGTGCACGCATGCAAAACCAAACCTGGGACCCCACCAGAAGACACCAGTGCATGTCCCTGAAGAGAAGGTGAGAGAAGGTACCAGGTGGCTGGCAGAGAGTACCATTTCCCATCCTCAGGCACATGCATGATGTGCATGGGACAAGGTGAAGGAGTATCACCAAGCAGCTGCATCTGACCATGGCTGCTGGCTCACAGGCAGAAGGCCCTCCTCCAGGTTCTAACCTGGCCAGGAAGGATGTAGATGATGAAAATGATGCCCACAAACAAGTTCTGGTCCCAGACTATGATCTGCCCTGGACACAGCCTCTGACAGATACGGTGGCTTTAGCAAACCCATAATGGTCCTCAGAAACACCAGCATTAAAGCCCTTGGAAAATGAGGCTCGTTCCTTCAGGTACCCTTCTGGCACCCAGAATCACGTGGCTGGGCTGACTCTCTCATCCCATCTCTTCCCAAGCTCAGTGCACAAGCTGAGCCCTGCTTTCTCACTCCTCTGCTCCATGGACTTCTCCACCCCTTGCTCATACGCGCAGGTGATTGTGCACAGTACCCTCATCTGAGCACTCAACACATGGCCCTTCAGGTTCAGGAAAAGGCTACAGTTTTTCTAGTAACTGCTACAAAAACTTTTCATGTGCTGCACCTTTCACTAAAGACGTTTATACCATCATCTGCAAAACAGTTCCATAACATACTGTCAAAGTGTGTTTTCAAAAGCACTGCTACAATATCCTGGCAGCAAACAGCTGCCTTTTTCATCCTTCTGATTCACCCTCAGTAAGCAATTAATAACGGACTTGGACTCACTCCAATGCTAAATACGTGTTACACCTAGGCATGCTCATGCACACACCCAGTGGCTCCCTGCTCTCTTCCACCCCACTGTGCAAGCCCCTTCGGGCACCAGCAATCTCTCCTGGCCTCTCTGGTTACACACCCTGCTGCCCCTTGGCTGATGATCTCTTCCCACCAGGACAAAGACCCCCAGAAAAACCTTATTTCCTTCATTGCCTCTCCCAGTTTGACATCCTTTTGCACACCCACCTTCATGGTGGTGCTCAGGACAAGGTGTGCTCCCCCTTCCCTACGTTACTAGGGCACAGCAATAGAGGGTGTCCGCTGGCCTCTTCTTCCTTCCTACCCCTTCCCTTGAAAGGACAGGGCAGAAAACCGAGTTTGTATACCTGAATTTTGGACTCAGTCAAAACCCAGTGTTTTCTGAAGAGCCACAGATGCAACTGGACAGAGCCAAAGTGAAGAAAATATCATGGAGTCAAGCGTATGGCTTTGTGAGTTCTGATGAGAAGCCCCACAATAAGTGACATTTGTCTCATCTTCCACATTGCTGTCCCTAAAGTAGTAACTCCAGCTTATTAAAAGATACAATGATAACTGAATCAAGAGCTCCATGTGAGCATTTGAAAGAAAATTTGAGTTATGCATAAGAACATATAAGTATCTAAAAAAGAAATCAACTCTTTCCAGTCAAACTTGTGCCCTTCCTGCTCATGTAGGATAGGAGGAAAAAAAAAAAAAAAACAAAACACCACCACAAACAAAAAACAGGGGAAAAGCAAGTTTTTTTTGACAAATGCTATCAAATCCACTGGTGTGTTCTGACAACGCTTAAGTTTTTCATACAGCTGCTCTGACTTGCATTACTAACAGAATCATGTGCACTGTAGAAACAAATGGATTTGTACCTTCACCACTTTAAGGAAAGGAAGAAATATCCAGAACTTCTTCTCTAACCTTTCCACTGCCAAACCTGAGCATTAACTCAGTCAAGAGCATCAGCTCTTTACTGCATCATTATAATAGAAGAGGGAGAACACCACGTGATCAGGACCTAAACCTGTCACTGCTCCACGGAACGACAGAAGATGTCAGACCACTGTGCTTTTCCTGGCAGTGGGCTCTAGCAAGTAACAAAAATGAAGGGCAACCTCACAGCCCTGAGGTGACACTGGGCAGATGAGCATCCTCCAGTCCTCCTCTACCCTGGTGCTGGGGCCCAGAGCTACAGATGTCACGGGGGGTGGTGATGAGGTGACCAGGCATTTTGGGATTTCACAAACCACCAACTTCAGAGCAGATGCCATTTACACCAGCTAAGCAGCTGGCTGAGCCCTACATCTAAAGAATTATATAAATCTACAGCAGGTTTGGTTTTGTTTTTCAGAAATCCAGCTTTATATTCTTCACAATATTTTGTGGAAACAGTAAAAACTATTTTTAAACAAGGAATTAAATCAATAAAAACTAAGGGAAGTGTATAATATTTTGAAAAACACAGTGACTGCAGTCTTCCATGGCCTTTAAATTAGTATGAATATCTTTTAAAGGGAAGAAGTCCCCCATTTTGAAGTATGCTTTATTGCAAAAGGAAAAATAAATTGTGTGTAAACTTTTTCTTTGAATTGAATTTGACTCCATTAGGTTCCCAGGCAACATCTGAAACCCTGTGCTGCAGCAGTTCCTCGAGACACCCATTTTGCTGCCCAAGCTAACCAAGCAGTGGCTGGAAGGAGGGCTGAGAGCAGGAAGAGAAGGTAGAGCAGAAGAAGAAACAACGGAACATTGTGGAGTGCCAATTTTGTTGCCCAAATTATTTACTTACCAACTTCAAAGGGATGCAAAAGGAGAAGGAGGTCAAACAAACCACAGCATGTTTTCCCCTCCTCTTCACAGACACTATTTACTGTAATGTCCCTCAAAGTAGGAGCGAGAAAGCAGCAAGCGATCTCGAATTGGTTCTGCAGTGGTTCCATAAATCACAACTTCCCACCATGTGCCCAGCTGCGATCACCCCCCACCATTAGGCCTGTGGCTTGGGGTTGGCTTTCCTCAGGGTGTTCCCTGCAGTCAGCCTCGGAAGATGCTCTGTCTCAAATATATAAGAAGTTATTTTGGTAACCAGTTGGATTGCTATCAAGTATAGAAAAAAAAAAATAAATCCCTGACAACACTTCTAAGTGCCTTATCTAGCAAAGTAACTCACAACCGTACTGGCATTTTTCAAAGTTAAGAGTTTTTACAAATTGCAGGCACATCCATATGCCAGGAGCTGGGGAAATCTTTCCAGCTGTGATGACCTACATAGCAATGACTTTGCTGGGTTTCCACAAGCAGTCTCAGCAGCCTTTACTACCCTAGAAACCTCTCATCTTTGCAGAAATTTGCAAAACCAAAAGCCTAGTGACACCTGAGATTTTATTTATTTTGCTGATAAAATGTCAAAAGAAAGTAGAAAACTTCTTATGAGCAACTTGTTCCATCAACAGTAAACCATCTTCCCCTAAGGAGAGAGCTTGACGCTCAGCATTCAAGTTTGCAACCTTAACAAGTCACGGAGTTAAGTCTTACTTTAACACAGATGTGAACCAGAATCTGACACCTGGAAATTCTTCCCATTTCACTGTATCTATGAAGACTTGATTAATCTTTGCTCCTTAATCAAATAACTTTCTGGAGAGCAGCCATCTCATGTGCCTATACACCTCAAGGACTTGTGTCAGGATGAAACGTAACACTACCTGGCTACATTTACTCATGAAACCTCAGTGACAAGATGATTCAGATTACCCTAGAAATCGGTGCCCAAAGGAGAGAATGGCAGTCACAGCCTGGTAGTCCCTTACCAGTGAATTATTTATGAGGACACGAGATTAAGAAGTTGCTACATTCTGTAAAGAACAAGTTCCTGCAACAGATAAGGGAAAAGGTTTACACAAAAATGTAAATAGTATCATAGTTTTCTTGCCTTTTTTTGGTGTTGGTTTGGTTTGGTTTTTTTTTTGTGTGTGTGTGTTTTGGTTTTTTTTGTGTGTCTGTGTTTTGTTTTGTTTTTTTTTTCTCTCCCTATTAAATACTCAGTAGCAAAATAGGCTTGCCTTTGCTGTTCAGGATCACTACCTGGTTCTATCACAATCTGTGAAAGACAGACAGTACCAGAGTACACGTCAAAAATAAGTATGTGTTAGTCACTGCTACCAGGACTTAGGCATTCTACCCAAATGTAGTCCTCCAGAGAAGCCAGCACTGGAATTTGCTTTTCAGCACTCTAAATACAGCACTCATGAGCTTGTGGGTGTGAGAAAACTTCTGTCTTTTTAACTGCTGCAACAAAAGGGATTGGTAATTTTAAAATTATTCATTTCCTGCAAAGCTGCATTTTTCAATGCTTTTCTTTTATGGAGGTGGCATATTGCTATGTCTGACCACCAGTTTGTCAGTCTGTATGTTTTTGGAAAAAAATATGAGAATGGAGCTACACGTGTGGAAATTTCAGAGGAATCTCAAGTGTGGGGTTCCCTTTTCACAAAAGGGAAGTTAGTTTTCTGTTTTCTAACAAACGCCTGCCTACTTTAAGATACACATCCACATTACACCCCTCAAGTGCAGGGGAGGCATTGAGAACTTCATTCAAAAGCACTTGTGGTAACTGCATGCTCTGAAGGAACCGGGAAGGAATGTAACTAAAGGAGTGGATGGTCACACCTCTCCACCAGCCACCCATGTAGAGTAACTCAAGGTCCTGGTGAGGATTCAGTGCTACTAAGGCTGTGGGGAACAAGTATTTCCCAGACAGAGGTTTCTTCTGCATCCCTCTGCCCACAGCATCCCAGAAATGTGTCAGGGACAATAGGTCACAGTGCTCTGCCCCCTTGTGTTGGGGGGACATTGTGCCATTACAACATCTCCTGATGCTGCTGGTTTTGGGTAAACATGCAATTGGATTTCTATTAAGGGCTTTTCAGGCGAGGTAGGAAATGCTAATCTTAACTGAGAGACATATCACATATATGCAAATTGTTTGCTCTACTTTCTCCATCTGTTTTTTTCCACAAGTTTTTCTCTTTGCTGTGCTTTACTGGAGATTAACTTACAGTATATTGCACTGAATTTGGACAGTGTAGGAAACATATGCTGCAAGCTCAGGGCCAAACTTGAATATTGGGTTGCACAGAAATAGGAATATTCACAGAAGTGCTAAGGACTGACAAAACCATAGGAACATGAAATTAAGAGACACCAGGGTAAGAAGAGGCTGAAGCAGAGCTGTACCAGTTACAGGAGCAGGTGGGACGGCAGGATTTCAAAACAGCTTTAATTTGGGTAAGAGGAAGTAGCTGAACATGATAAAATAAAAACGCCACCCTCCTCTTTAGAACATGTAATTCCCTTGTTAGTCTGATTCAACCCAACTGACAGTCATCAATGATGAAGGGTAGTCTTTTCTGAAATCAGCTCTGCCCCAGCTTACTTGAAAAAAACAGCCAGCCAACCAACCAACCGCATTCACTTCCCCCCCCCCCCCCACACCTAGGTGGAATATATGTGAGTTGTTAGTAAGAAAGGATAACAGAAGGAAAATATGCTACTTATTTCAAAGCAAATTACACGCACACACACCTCTATTATTCCCAAAGTATAAATGATCAAGTATCTCATGAGAAAATTAACTTGTTTGTGATAGAAACAGGAATTGTCGTTTATTACCAAGACAAAATCTTCAATTTTGCCTTTTGACTCAGTCAACCCAACTTGTAGGAAACTAGCTATGTCCTCCGTGGTTATCACAATCTAACAATAAGTGGTTCCTTACAACTCAACTAGAAATGGAAGGAAAATTGACTGAACTAAGACGAAGACAGCCAAAGAGCTACATCAGGCTTCTTACCTAGAGCACTGAAGGCAAGAAATGCCTTTTTTTCCACTATTATCAAGTGACCAGTCTTTCTGCTACTTGACATTGAGGTATTAACCAGAATGGTATGCTCAGAGGCTCCACAAAGCAGGAAGTTCCGTGATGTCTCTGGTTCATTGAAGTTACGTATAGTTGCCATGAAAGATACTAGAAATTAAACAAACAAACAAACAACCTAAAGGAAAGCAGCCACACCATCACTTAAGTGTTATAGTGTTGATTGTGGCACCATATATGATCAACAGTGTCATCTCTGTCTCTTCTGTGACAGGTTAATGTGAGACTGCATACGTTATTTACAAATGGATGTGAAAAAATGCAGAGAACAGTATGTTTAATGCCACCCCATGTACACCACTTATATTGAAACTCCATCATTTCGTTTGTCTGGATTTTTTGATTAGCAGTAGTCTCAAACAATCATGTTCCCAGGTTTTGAAACAGTGTGGCAGAAAGATCTGAGCAGTTTTTCACGCATCTCAAGGACAAATAATTCAGTGTAACTGATCAATTTGTTTTGATACAATATTATCTTGCTTTCCACCTGGAGAACACAGGGACTGAATTTAAAAAAAAAAAGGCAGATTCATTTTCAAAACACAAGTATTAGCACTTGTTGAAAATTGGTATGTTTTTTTAAAGACCATGAGCTTAACTATGCCTCTTTTAGTCTGTGACAAAATACTAATAGATCAGCAAGTGCTGATTCCTCCCTGGGTTTGAAAATGGTAACACTAACGACCACCCAAGTACTCACTGCATGTGGCTCAATATTTCATATCAGAGCTTATTTACTGAAATACTGTTTTAAAGCCTTCAGCTCTGTAGCTCTCAGGCATTTCAACTTCAACTACCCCATACCAAAAGAAACGTGGGATGATACAAACCCCCGGCTTTAGGAGTAACTGAGACAATAGGGAGGGCAACAGCTCCAGTGTTAGACATGGATCTTACTGCCAAATCTCCCAGAGGAGGAGGGCCTGGGGGTTGCCTGAATTTATTTTACATGTTAAAATATATTTTTTTATACTCAGAGAACAAAATGGACTCTTTTTTTTTAACCTCCCAATGAGCTAGCTTTACAAATAAAGCATAGCTGACTATTAAGTCAAAGCAACCCACCAACACAGAACTGATGTGACACCAGAGCAAAATAAAAGTAGTCTCGGGCAGAAACCACGTATCTCCCTTCTTCACAGTTACTGCAGCTGCAACGACAAGGCTCAGGCACGTAACAAAGCCTTTCTGTTCGGGTGGGTGAAGAAGAAATCCACCCATGTTTCCAATGTTTTGAGGTCTCCCCTACTACACCATGAAGTAAAGTTTTGTTTGATTTCTGACAGGGCACACTGGACTTTGTATATCACGAGGGACCACAACCAGAATTCCCCACGTGTTTTTGTAATTGGAAATAAAACAAATACACACAATTTTATTTGGTAGACATGAACATCTAGAAGATGACATCAGCATGACTTCAGCTTTAATGTCAAAGCATTAGACTGAAGTCCAGTATCATTGAACAATTTCTGGTGGAAGTGACAGAAGCTTGAACATTACAGATTAAAACTGCAAGGGAAACAGTTTCTGCAGCAGCTAAGAGAAGAAACAAGGTTTTACTAAACAGCTGACAACACTACTGTCATTACAGTAGCAACTTGAGCCTTAACATGTGATACTAAATATCATAATGAAGATCATGTCTTGTAGGAGGCCTTAGGTCTGTTTCAAGCCTTGTGCTGCTCTGCTTTCCCCATTTATTCTCCTGTTCCACTTCATGACACAAGAAAAAACCTTTACTGAACCTCTTTTGGAGATGGGCAAAGACAGTACAGCCTGGGTGCACTCATGCTTCCCCTCACCTACACAGAGGAGCAGCACAGATCTGCTGCACAGGCAGCTGCTGCCACCAGACAGCAATCTCATCCCATCAGAGGAATGGAAAAAATGAGTAAGGTCACACTGGGACTGGAAATGCTGCTCAGGGAGGATGAAAAAGTCCCACTACCACCGAACTAAGCCTTTACATCTTGGAAGGAAACTCCTGAGAGACAAGTCCTGTCTCTGTCAAAGGATGAGGCAGCGAGAGAGAGAATGAAAGACCAAAGTGTTTCCTCCTCATAACAATCTCAGCTCTCAGGCTTAATTATACAGGATCAACAATCCTAACCATAACTACTGTTAGCCTCTCTATGTCCAAGTATTTAGCTAACCTCAAAAAAAAACGTCTTTAGCACTTACGCAATTTTCACAGTCTAAATCAGTTGAATCAGATAGCTCATAATTCCTTCTGAAAGCAAAAATTAAGATATTTGTATACTCTTAAAACTAGTCAAAACTCTATCCTTTTTTTTTTTAATTAAAGCATCACTAGTACATTGTACCATTTTGAAATTTCCTGCTCCCAGTTGTAAAGCTAATTAAACATTTTGGGGAAGTTGTGTGCTCATTCTTATGCATTGCTATTAACATTTTTTTTTTTAATCACAGATAAATGTGATCCCATGCCATTCCACTGAATGCAGTCAGCAGGATTTTATTTTGATTTTTTTCTGGCTTGTTTTATTCTTAGCAGATGGCTCAAACCCATCCGTTGATGACTACATGCCGCAGTACCCGCATCTGATACAATACAGCCAGCCTCAAACTACAGTGGTACCTCTGCTGAGGACTTCAGTGCCCATACCACTCAAAACCACACTTCTTGTCATGGTGTGTTATCTCAAATGGACTTTCAAAACTATCCTACTTCTGGTACCTGAAATGGCTTTGAGGCACCCCTATACAGTAGCAGAAGCATCCTCAAAGTCAGTATTTTTCAAACTACTTTTTACTGTGCTGCACATGTAGCTTCAATGGATTAAAGGTGGCACAGTTTTGATAAATATAAATGAATGTGGTTTTGCATATGCAAATCAACAGCCATGCGTGTTATGTTAATGTGCAGGTAACAACCTTCCCAAGGCATCTTTTACTGCCTCCTTTATCAGCAAGTCTCCTGGTAGCCTCTCTGATTTTGTTTGAAATATGTCCCCTGATAACCTAAAGAGAAGTACATATAAAGGGCTTAGAGCTATTTATAGCAAAGCTCCTGTGACTGAAAACATTGCAGTTTTCATGTGGTGGGTACACGCATTGCTTATGAACCAGAGAACTGTTGCCTCCCCCTTTAGTCATTCCAGTCAGCATTCACAAGGCAAGACAGAGCCAGCCAGGGAAGGAAGCAGACATAAGGACAAAACACAAACAAACTGAAAATTTACCAATCACTTATATTCAGAAACTGGAAGGAGATGGGGGGGTGAGTACAAGAAAGATTCATCTCTATTTGCATTTCAAACTGCTGGAAATGGGCATGCAAAGTGGATTAACATGATCACACCAGTATTCTTGTTACGGGTTTTGTACCAGCCCCTGAGAACAGGCATAATTTCTCATAATTACTGCATATGCTGTTGTCATATCAAATAACTTGCCTCAAAATGTTTGAAAGTCTACTGCCCATCAATATTTCCAATTGGGCTTTGGGTGCAACTGTCAACAGACCCAGGAATACTGCTAGCACTGTTCATGTTCAGATGCCAATCTGCAAATCCCACATGAACTAGTTTCATTGCTGTGTTTTACCTGAAGTGAAATGAGTTACAGCAAGAGCAGTGTCTTAAATCTTGTCCTTAGTAAAGTAAAACCCCCATTCTTGTTATGCCTTCCTACATACAAGCCAATCCTCAGGTCAGCTTTAAGTCCTACTAGCCAGAAATGTAATAGAAGACAGACTCACATTTAACCAATTAGGTATCTCTTGTTTGCAATTACATGGTTCGAGGTCTTGATCAATGAGACCAGAAGTAAAAACAGAAAGCAGTGAAAGGCAAAGATAACGCGTTCAGGTTTGCCTCCCTTCTGCCTTGGGTTTGAACCGCTGGAAGGAGATTGTGAGAAGAGGTCCCAGGTCAGGCATGGCTGTATGAGGTTGGCAGGCAGGGAACAAGGTACATTTTGTAGTTGTTAGTGAAGAACTGGCAATCAAAACTATAAGAGAAGTTAAGATCCACATACAGCAGGATTAAAAGGGAAAAGCACCTGTTATTGTAAGTCCCAAAGCTATTTATTATTCATAGACAGGCATAGATGTGGTATTTGTCCCCTGGGGAGACCTACTAAGCTTATAAATGTGTTTTAATTAAAATCAATTCCCTAAACGCTCAGCCTTTCTTATTGTCATTCTGTGAACAACAAAATACCATGTTTCATGGATGTCCTCAGACAACACACGCATTTAATCTATTTTCTAGCACGGAAAAAGCACTGACACCTGGGCTCTGCACAATCACACTTTATGCTATGAAGTAACCAGGCCACAGTGGAAAGAGAGGTCCTTCATTAATTTAAAACCTAAAAGAACAGAAGCTACAGCAGCAGCTTCAGCCCTGTTCTGTAGCAGCCCTCAGGAAAAACTGAAGAGGCAGGTGAGGTGGTCTTAAAAAAAAAAAAAACAAGTTATGCAGCCAGCTCAGAAGTTGTCAGAAAAATGTACTACTTTATTTTTGAAAATTAGTATTTTAAAATCAATATATTTAAACCAGTGCATCTTTCTTTGAACCAGCTGGTGGGAGACACCGGTGGTGACAAGATACAGCATTAGCTGAAACTTGAGCCTGATTCTCTCTGGCACTACTCATGCTCCACTACAACTTTTAAATCAAGTCAAGAAGCTTGTGTAACAGGAAGTTGGCATCCCCTTAACCTTATCTCCTTTCTCTGCTGTGTGACTTTAGAACACTTAGGTCCTAATTTATAGGGTAATTTCAATAAATGAACAAGTAGAATAACTGCCCTGAGGAGAAATGAAGGACAGGGGTCAAATGAATGAACTAAATCCAGGAAAATACAAACCCATGAACCCCCCAAAAATCTCAGCAAACATTATTTCTAACTGACTCTCAAAATGACTTTCTCCTTGACGTCATTATGTAAGAGACAAACACCGGGAAAGAGGAAACAAACAAACCCCACCAAAACATTGATGAAAAGAGGGGATTGAGAAAACATTTTTTATTTGCTACATAGTGTTTCTTGAAGCATACCTAGTTGGAGTCTCAAAATGGAGAAACATTGAGGACAGAAGAGCAAAGCTGGCATAAAGCTGGCAAATGGAAGGGAGGCGCAACTCAAACTCTCCTTTCTGTAGGGATCTGTATCAGAAGTCTCCATTAATAGGAATTCATGGGAAAAGCAGGTATAAATCAGCCAAACTAAGTACTTAGTACCACTGCCTGGATGTAATGCTAATGCACAGCACTGGGTTCCTGAATTTTCATCCAAGGTAAAGCATTAATACAGAGACAATTTATCTGAATGCATTGTCAAGCTCACTATGATGCTTAATTTCCAGTGATAACTATTTTACCAGTAGCTGCCAGTGAACTCTTCTAAGATGAATGCATCAGGCCGTGCAATGCCACGACCAAGAGGTTGCAACTGCCCGGTAGAAGAAGTCAGATGTACTTGTAATTTACACGGGAAGCTTAACCGTGAGCCGCATGAAAACGCTGCGTGAAGAGAATAATGCCTGAGCCCTAATTTTAGCAAACTGCAGTCTCACAAAAGGGCTTGCACGATCCCCTCGAGACTCCTGCGAAACTTTGTCCCGGCACGAGTAAGGACAGTTATCTTAGCGAGGCAGCAGGTGAGCAGACCTGCCTGTAACCAGCTGCGGGATAGGGGCTGCCAGCCCGGCCGGAGCGGAGAAGGTGCTGCCGGTGGCAGAGCTCCTCTCGCCGCGCCCGACGCAGTTCCCGCCGGCGCTGACGAGGCGCGGCCCGAGTCGGGCGCCCAGGTGGCAGCAGGAACGGGCGGAGCCGCTCCCTGTCTCCTGTCTGCAACTTACTGGAGACTTTTTCTCCGCTTATATATTTTTTTTTTTAAAAAAAAACCCACCCAAACAAAAAAGTCCTAATTAACGAACGATCAAGAAAGCCATAGTATACAATTACCGTAAAGCCGGTTACCTCTTTAATCTGGCAGCTACTCAGCAACAGGGATAAACCCGGCGAGCATTAACCAGGTCAGCTATACACAGCCCTGAGAACAGCTCAGGCTATGCTCCCGCAGAGTAACAAGCCGAGGATGGCGGGAACGGCTCCCCCACAGCACCCCACCGCTCGCCCTCAGCGCAAGGTCAGCTCCCCCGGGAGATCGCGCACGCCAGACCCCCTCTCCGCTCGCCCCTCGGACTCACCCAGTTTTTCCGCCCGCAGCCAGAGCGGGGCCGACGCTCCGAGCAGTAGCGAGAGCAGCAAGGAGGGGGCGGCCCGCGTCCCCCCGGCGGGGCCCACCACTGCGGCTCTCGGCGGGGCGGCCAAGGCACAACTTCCCCACTTCCCTCCTGCTCCTTTCTCTTCCTCTCCTCTTCCTCCTTCTCCTCGCCGGGACAGCTCCGGGGCCAGCCCACGTTCCCGCGGAGGAGGGCGGCCACCCACAAGCATCCTTTCCC
>JANHFX010018594.1:28093-49998 GCA_027560015.1 Chloroceryle amazona | reverse complement strand
CGGGCTGCGGCTGCCACCGCAAATTCTTACGAAACGCCGTTGAGAGCGGCGGAAGGACTGTGCGGGCGGGCACAAGTCGCATGGAACGCACGGGGACGCGAGAAGAGCATCCACAGTGCATGGCGCGTCGCTTCGCACCTTGCAAAGCTGAGATGACAGCTTGCGAAGGAAGTTTTTTCTTACGGCTTCTCAAAAGACATCTGCGTCCGGTATAAACAGGTTAAAAGGACTCGTGTTTCAGTCGGAAGGCACTGGAAGAGGACGATGCCCTCGTTGCAGTCCCGGGAGTGCTGGTAAAGCGGAGGCAGTTGGGGCCATGTCAGCGACCTCTGACAGTTACCTTAACTGGTGTTGGTTTGGCGTGTGCTTTATCAGCCCATTGGACCCGTAAATCATCAGCCCGCATCTCAGAGTCCCACTCCGTTGCACAATCTGCACTGCCTGTGTTTCATGGGTATTATTTGTGTTGTGTACCTGAGTTAAAACTACGCATATGCATATATATATATAATATTTTGCAAATTATCGGGGGTGCTTTTATTTTACATAAAGGCAGCCACAGTTTTCTGATGCTTCAATTCATACTGGAGCATTGCACTTCTGCAAAACGGAGTTAACAAAGGATTGAGCCTATATTCACTTTTCAGCACAGAGGAGAAGGGCACTTGTGAAGCTGCTGATAGTCTCCACTTAACTGCACTTGGGTTCACACCGTGGAGGGGCTCAGAAATGCAAAATAAATTCCTTTCCCGGGAAAGGAAGTGGAAGCACATAATCCAGGAGTGCATCTGACTGACTGCAGCTGCTAATGGGTATGGAGACCACAGCACCACTAAAGCTGGTCCAGTTAAAGCCCCAAAGCACAGGCAGCATGGACATAGGCTGCTCTGCCACAGCTGGGCTCTGCTGGTTTGTTCCTATTGCACCACACTTCGTGCTCATGTAGACACAGCCAGACTCTGACAAGTGGGTTTTGCATTACGTCTCGGGGTTTGGCTGAAGGAATCAAGTGATGTAGAAATACACCATCTCAGGCACTGGTGACTTCATGATTTGCCCTGAATGCATCTACCTTCCACCTCCCAACCAACGTAACGCATTATGATTTTATCTGTTACGCTAATCAAACCTTCACTGTCACATTTTTCTCCACATCTGGGTTTCTAAAGGCCATAAACTACATGTCATAGCCCTCTCTCAGAGAAACTGCAGTGAACCAATTTTCTCTTGTCTCTCACTGGAGAGACAATCTCTAAAAAGTCTCTCCTCACACATACCTTTTCATGAATCCTGTCATCAACATGAAATTGCAAAAGTTCCACTTGCACAATATTTAAATAGGTGTCTCACTAATGCCAGGTATCACCTCTCTACTTCTTGACATCTGATTATGTACCCAGGGACTACGTTATTCTCTGAAATTGGCTTTTTCCAGATGATCAGAAAAGAAAGGGACTCAGACTCAACGAAATTCTGTAGAAATACATATACAGACAACACAGAAGTAGGAGTTGTATATAAACAAAATCTACAATGACAATATTGGGCTGTTATACACAGGGGAGCTAAGGAAACTGGCTCCAGTGGATCACCATGGGCTAGGACCCTTTCAAATATGCATTTTGAATTATAATTGAGATGTCACCAACTCTTACTGGTGTATGGGCATACAGACCCTGAAATAATTTCACAAGAGAAATCAGCTCTCATCAAGTGCCTCAGATAAAACAAATAAGTAAATAAAGAGATCCAAAAGGAGATTCTGGCTTTCTTGTTTAAAGAGAATCCTCTGTATGCCAGCCTGTGCCCATAGCCTCTTGCTATTTCACTGGGCACTGTTGAGAAAAATCTGCCTTCAACTTCTTCCCCCCATAATAGGTACTTTTACACAATGACAAGATCCGCCCCTACCTTCAAGCTTTCCCATCTTGAGGCTGAGCAATACCAACTTCCTCAGCCTTCCCTTGTACGACAGAAACTCTGCTCCCTTTACTATATTCAAGGACCTTTACTTCATTCTCTCCTGTGTGTCCATGTCTTTCTTGTACTGGGGAGCCCAGACTGGGTGCAATGTTCCAGATGCAGCCTCAGCAGTGCTAAGTCAAGGGGAAGGATCATCTCTGCTGGACTGCCTGCACATGGGGCTGGACCACTGCTGAACTTGGAGAAGGTGATCCTTGATAAATCAGGCCTTCTTGGACCTCTATCCTCTCCAGGACCATCACATTAACTGGGTAATTATCCTGTAAATAGATCACCCCAAACCAAGGATTTCCATTTCAGCAACATATGGATACTATAGAACCTTCAGCACCAGCATGTGCTTTTCCCTGTAATATTGGTATCAAAGTACTGTTCTTATATACATGTATTGGCTATAAGTGACAATGTAAATTAAGCATCTATGAGAATGTGTTCTTTTTATCTTGATTCACAGAACACGCACATCACTCTGCTGAAGTGAGTTATCCCACATGTACCATTTGAGAGCTACCCCAAGTGTATAATTTTTATACAAAACAGACTGCCTAGCCTTCTACCATACTGTATCTGCATCTGCTAACACTTGTGTGGAATCTCAAGAGAAGAAAACCAAATAAACGTTATGTAAACAATTCAAAATGTCTACCATCTATTGCAATTCAAAAACATGAGCCAACTGGTCCATGGAGCAGGCATAGTTACTTATGTCTTGTCAGCCCTCTTTCTAATGGTAAATGGAATGATTTTTGGTTTCATACAGTTGAGAAGGGGAAGCAGGAGCCAGCACCAGGACGCAAGACAAGGCTGGGATATATGTCTAGGGCTCATCCAGGAGACAGGGCTGAGACAAGCTACCTGCAATGTCCCTTCAGGCTCCTTCCAGGAAAAGGAAATCAGGAAGCTGGGAGAGCAAGGGACAGGGCTAGGAATGGAATGTCCCAGGTCTAAGGTTCAGTGGAGCACTTGGATCACTGGGCAGGGGCATGGGTGAGGGTCCCAGGCAAGGCTGCTCAAAACCATTAAGGTCTACAGGCGCCCCCAGGGCCCTGGCAGCAACACCAGCACCCTCCAACGTCACAGATACGTACGATGTGTCTGGTTGCATGTCACCTGCGGTATTCCTACCATACAATGAAAGATAGTGGTGACACGGGAGCCCACGACAGCCAGAGCAGGGAAAAAAAAGATACTATGTGAAGACTTTAATAAGATACTGTAGGCTCGCAACAGATTAATTGGTTTCTTGAGGAAAAATGAATTTTTTTCCAGGTCTACATCATTATATGGGTGCACTTTCATCTAAGAAACAACACTTGATATTGGGCACAACAGTAAATATCCCAAAGGTAAGAGCTTCGCAGAAAGAAGAAACTCCATCCTAGGTCAGAGTGAAAAATATGTAGGGGAGTTTCCTGAAAACCACAGTCATCTGTCTTCCTTACAGATGAATGAACACAAACTCAAGCATATTGCTGTCATGAATGAGCTGTACTGGCAGGGATCTGGATAAAGGTCTGCACAGTGCCAGTGTAAACCATGCTTCAGTTACACTTATTATGTTACCTTAAATAGTTCTTCAACTTAGAAAGAAGCAAGGAAGTCATTGATGTTTTGAGTTCCACAAAATACAGGTCCTCAGAACACTGAGATACTAGCCAGGAAAATAATATGTTTATGAAATCCTCTATATAAAAAAAAAAGAATTGCATGCCAGAAAAGAGCCATGATATGTGCATACATACACAAATATATAGAGATATCTTTCAGACAAGACATAAATAAATAAATCAAACTAGAAAGCCAACTTAAAAGCAACTACATATTTTTAAACATGTAATGACTTTGTTGGGTTTTGAGGATTTTGTGGTTTGTTGTGTTTTTTTTTAAATACAGGAAGGATTTTTCAGCTATGCCTACCATTCTTTCCACTTTCTGTTACTCTCTGTTTATCAAATATTTCTCCTTCTCCTGCCCCCAACTCTGCTGAAGATAAACGCATAGCTTATGATTTGGGATCCTCTGATGACCAGCAACTGTATCAAGTCCCCACTTAGTGCACACTCAGCACATAGGAACTGCCCTTTCACAGCACTGGGGTGTCAGTTTGAAGCCCAGAAGATATGAAAGAGATAGAGGAGTTCCATGGAAATAGTATTCTGTCCAGTAAAAAGAAGACAGCCTGGCCATAATTGATTCAGCTTGGTCATATCAGCCTAACAAAAGTGTTAATTCCTCAAATGACAAGGTACCCGTGTAGTGACACAGGACTGAAAAGCCAGCATAAAAGAGCAACAGCTTCAATTGTGCTAAAGCCAGTTCATCTGCCACTGGTCCTTTTCCTTTCTCTGAACTTGGGTTCACAGGCTGTATTTCCCCTCCTTTCCTCCTCCAAGCTGTACATGTGCACGAGTTTAGTACCGAGTTTTAGTACCAAGTACTTGCTTCATACAAACAATCACCATAAAGCTTTTCAAATTTGAGAGTTATTTAAGTAAAGCCACAAACATAAGAAAGATGTTCTGTTGGTTGTTTCTGCCAGCACAGTATGAACAAGCCAACTCATTCACTTTTCCTCTTGTATTTTCCCCAATCACCATTCCTCTGTATATCTATCTTTTTGAAGGTGAAAGGCATCACACAAAAAAAAGATAAAGTTTATTTGCTTTACTTCTAGAATCTACATGGGAACAGAAGCTGCAATGTATAAAGCTATATTACAGAAATATATGAACCAACAATAATGTTCCATCTACTTAACTGAGTATTAAGCAGAATTTTACACAGAGATAATCAGAGCAAGAAAGCTCAGACGTTAAATATTTATTATGTTTAAACTTCAACTAAGAAACAAAGTGCCTGTGTCAAAAAATAAAGTACCTGATGGAATGTATCCTGAGCACAATCTTTTCTTTCTGACAACGGGAGTAAGTTGTTTTATTTGGTAGATTTTACAGTTCACCAGCACACGTTTAACACAAAACTGAACAGCAGAGCTTCAAGTAGTACCAGACTATAGAATATTACGCGCAGCATGTTTTCACATTCTTCACATACCCACACCTCCTTGCAACTATTTCGAACGAGTGCACAAGTTCAGGCCCAGGAGCAGGCCAGATGTCATGGCAAGGAACATCTGCTTTTAAAGGATAACTCAAGTAGAGTGTGCCCACCTCCTCAAATGTGCCAGCTCAAAACCATCCTCCACCACTGCAAGGATTCAGTTGGGCTCTTCTAACTCAATATTAGTGTCTACAGGGGTCAGAAAGGAAACACAGAAAGAATTAATGAGGAACAAACGCTTTCCAAAAGCCAAAGAGCTTGTACATAGTGATTTTGATACTCTGATTTTAAATTAGCACCTAGCATCCAGAGAAGCCTCAACGAACCTTATTTCTTACAAAACACATCTGCACACTAGAACATGTACATCAATTCTGTCATTTGTTTGGTTTGGTTTTTTTTATATAACACCTATTTCACAACACTTAAGCTATGTGTGTAAACAGAGCTCCCTTTTTGAAAGGATGGCCCCACATCTCATCTGCCTGAACCCGTCAAGTGCCAAACAAGGCGGGCCTGCAAATGCCACTCCAAGATGATGGATGAGCAGGACTTGGAGGTTATCAGCTGCCTAGCTTCAGGGAGAAGATTCACAGGAGCCACCCATGTAAGCCACTGAGCACAAAAAGACACTGAAGCACAAACTTCTGGAAAAACTGTACGTTTTCCCATGTGTGGCAAACCCTGCTCCAGTGCTGTGGGAAAGGGGGACTAAATGCAGGGAGCTCAGGTTAACAGCTGGAGTAGCTCAGGCTTTAGTTAATGTTCCTTCTTGGCTACAAAACTGAGGTTGCACACTCCTTCACACTTTGGTGCAAGGCCGTGTTTAGACAGGGAGAGAGCTGAGCCAACACACGGGTTAATGTTATGGGGAAGAACAAGCCCTGGGAATATTTTTAATAAAAGGCTTGCAGGATGTGGATAAGATCAGCATAGCCAACATACACCCAATTAAAGTATTCCACAACAAGTTATGTCAGTAAACTACATCTTCATTTGGGATAAAAGCCAATTCAGGGATTTAAAAGCACAACTTGTCAAGGCCCTTCATCATAAATTGCCTGTATTGTCTCTGGTAATGGGTGGAAACTATTCCACCCTCTGCACTGTGATGGGGTGATTCAAAGTTGTTGCTACACAGGAAAGCAAATATGGCTTGTGAATAACAAACCTTACTATGCAAACTTGAGTTTATAGAAAATAAAACCAGGCTAAATATGAGGCTCTTTGGTAAAATGGTGCTAATAAGTGGGAAATAAGCATTATTTGGCTATGTCTATATTATCAGGAACCACCATTAATCAAATGACATGTTGAGCATATATCCAGTTGTCTACACAAAATAACTACAGGGTATTGGCACCATTTCTCTGTGGGTGAGCACTGACTAGCATGCACTCTGCCATCATGCATGGACCTGAGCAAGCTTTAGGGTTGGGACACTGAGTCGTTCTTGGAAATAAAGTTTCCCTATTCCGTTCCTGAACAGCAGGAGCTGGTCAGTCCATCACTTCTGAGCTGGTGCTTCCTCAGCATGTCCCATTGCCATGCTTACAACACCTGACCACCATGGACAACTCACTTTACCATACCACTGATCTTCTCTGGCTCCAGCTGTGTCCTGCCATCAGTGCCACTCTCCATTACCTCATGTAGCACTGCAGCCCCAATGGAGCAGAGGGATCCCGGGTACAGGATGCAGGAGCCTCTGCCCCACACAGGAGGACAGTTGTCCTTGCAAGCTGTCCTCCTCTAAGTGTTCCAGTTCCCTCCCAGAGGCACGTGCAAGGCTGCTTGACGTCACTTCCGTTCTCTTACCCTACACAAGACAGGAGGTTGCACATCACCATTCACCACTGAGGAGTGACTCAGTGAAGGGATGATGTGCAACCTCTTGTCTTGTGGGAGGTGCTCATGAACATGTCTAGGGATATTCTGATGGTCTTGGTTTATTCTCTACTTTTTTTTACTTATATTTTAAGATGCAAACCTCCTAGAGTCAGCTACATCCAACACTGTTTCAAGTGATGGGTAGGCATTTATCTTTGGAAAGATATCTTACTATGCATCCTCGTAATGGAATTACTCTTTCTTATAGAGATGGACCTGGAGGAATATCTGAGTACTACTTCATGTAACAAACTACCTAATGATATTAAACATTATTACTTGAAGTACTTGGCTTTATTTTTATGTAACATACATGGACAGCTACATATTGGTGCTTCAAAAACCTTATTTTCCAAAATCTCTGTCTAGAAATATCTAACAGCAACAAACGTACAGTAGACACACACACACAATTTTTTCTATCTCAAAAATAACTGTAAGTTCCTTCCTTATATTTTCTGCTATGAAACAGTGGCAGATCCTATCACAAGGTTGTTTAACCTCTGTGTGATAACACAAATTTCATATGACTACATCTCTTACATATTTCTGAGGCTTTAATCACTACCAAATTAAGAGATCTGAGTGTCTTAATCACTACCAGAAATTTGGAATCTATAAAGTACCCGGAGCCAGATGGGCTAGTGAGTCCTGAATACCACCAAACAACCCAGTACAATCACTGCTGGGTCAGGACCTGTTCTCAACAAAACCATATAGCACCTTCAAAAACAAGAGACTAGCGTGAATTTTGAAACATAGGGAAAACACTCCAGCAGTTGAGTCACTATTTAGATAATGACTTTTTTTTTCCACAGGGCCAAGATAGCATGGCAGCTTGTATATTCTCCCTAGCTGTACAGAGAACAGACTTAGGAGCTCAGAAATTAACAGATCAATATGAGGGGTGAAAAGAGTAACTATTTCAAGTTCAGACTTAAAGTTTAATTTTAAATCCTTTATTGTGAAGGTGGTGAGACACTGGAACAGGTTGCCCACAGAAGATGTGGATTCCCCCCTCCCTGGAGGTGTTCAAGGCAAGGCTGGAGGGGGCTTTGAGAAACCTCATCTAGTGGGAGGTGTCCCAGCCCATCGCAGGGGGATTAGAACTAGATGATCTTTAAGTTCCTTCCTACCTAAACCATTCCATGATTCTAAGAAATAAAAATGATTTAAATTGATTAAGCTGAACTTAAATTTAGATTAGCTAAACCTAAAGCAATCATTATTTTACTTAAAGATATGTAAACATTTTACAATTTCTTTTCCTATTTGATCCCCTATCCATTATTTGTATTTTGGAGTTAATTGATATTACAAAGATATTTAAAGAGAAACCATAAAATGAACCCATTTGAACGAGCAATTTTAATCTATGCTCCCTGCAATAACAGCCAGTACTGCCTGGAGTATCTGATTGTGGTAATCTGGGTGCAGATGCTCACAAGGCCCACAGGCAGGGGCTCTTTGCAGGGGTGGCAATGCGTGAAGATGAGGGTTCTCACACCAGGCACAAGCATTTTGTGTACTCCAAATCACACTGCTCTGCCAGGGTGTTTCACTGCCCTCCTGGGCTCTGTTTGCTTCACCCTGAAGAGGTCAGTGCTCGGTCTTGCTGGCTGGCACAGGCTACTTTTGTGTAAAAAGGGCAACAGGTGGCAATGCTGGCCTCAAGGTCATGGCAGAGTCTGTACCTCCTCTGCCCGGCATGGCATGGCATGGCATGGCTACGGGACAAAAATGACATTTGCATTCCCATCTCACCTGCATGGCAGCAGGTACTGCTGCAAGTACACACGCAGTTTCCATTATATGAAGATTTGCTGACAGAACTTCAAAACCCCATATATTTAGGGCTAACTGATTTTTTTTACCTTTTATTTGCCTGAGATGACTGTGGAGAATGAGGACGCAGGGTATTCATGTGAAACGCTGAGTACATCTGGGGAAAAAAAACAACAAAAAAACCCAAGATTAAAATAGGCTTCCAGCTGAAATTACTAAGAGTTGAAACATATGATTTGGCACAAATCATTGAGGACTGCAGTAGATATAAGTTTGGCTTGACTTAGTTACTGATAAACCAAAAATTTTCTATTAAGCCAAGGCAAGGAATTTTATGCTTACTTGTATTTGTGCTTAGGTTATTAACTGCACACCTCCAAGGTTAAACGCACATCCTGCTCTTTTCTCTAAGTGTCTTAGAGTGAAACTACAAACTTCACAATTGCTTAGCAAATGACATAAAAAAACCCAGTGTAAAAAGTTCAGTGTCCTTTGTGTCCCCTTCAGGTTTTGATGTTAAAAAAACAAACAAACAAACAAACAAAAAATAGTAAATGTGCAGCTTGCATAGGTACTTCACATTAATTACAAGAGTGCAAACTTCCCTCTGCTGTTTTTGACTAATGCACCTCAACAGTCAATATAAAGCAGAGGTAACCTTTAGATAACAGTTTAGGGATTAGCTGGTAGCAAATTAGAAAATATAGAAATTTAATTTAGCTCTTAACAAAAAATAAAGGGAAAAAAACCCCAACCAAGCGCTAGTAATCCTTCCAGAAACTACAATAGTATTTTTCCCCTCATAGCAACTGCTTTATCCTCTTCCATAGCACAGTTCCTTCCACTGGCCTACTGCCCTCCTCGGCCGGGGCTGCAGGGTACCCTGCAGGTAGGCACACATGATCCCCATGTTTATACCCCCTTCAGAAAGAAAGCTATGTTACACCAAGTGCATCTTGTAGCAAGTACCACTTATTAAGCACAGACTCCTCTTGAATTGCGTGTGGTAAGTGATAAGGCTGAAAGGTATCTTTCAGCTCTGTGAAAAATGAGTTCATTCATTTTTCTTCAGTACACTCAGTATTCTCTTTTTACCTTCAAAGGCTTGTCAGATATAACTTCCTCTCAACTGTTTATCTACCCCACTAAGCACATAAAAAAACCCAACTCTCAAAGCTCAGGCTATAAACCCAGGAGCAGCCCAGTCACAAACTATGCTGAGTTATCAGAGATCTTGCTTTTGCAGGGTTGAAAGGACCTTTATCATGTTCCTGGAAAGTGGTGGAAGGCATGGCTTTGTCCCATGTAGAAGTTTTCCCTTCCATGAGAAGGTGGTCTGAGATTGCCTAGAATGCCACAAATATGTGTCAGTGTTCAGCAGCATCATGCAGTCATTCAGAACAAGTAAAATTTACATCATCCTAAACTTCAGGCAAATCTAACCAACTAAAGCATGGCAACAGATGATAGTCTTTAATATTACCTATTGTAGCATAAGGTGGAGACCCATGAGGACATTTCTGACAAGTCAATTTGATAAGAATTGTTAAGTGGATATACAAAGGGAGGGAGGGGGGAGGAATGCAGAGATCATCTTCAACCTTTTTCAACACATCCAACCTGTCCATCTCAGTTTCTTCTCCCAAGTAACAAGTGATAGGACGAGAGGAAAGGGCCTCAAGATGTGCCAGGGGAGGTTTAGATTGGACATTAGGAAAACCTTCTTCACCAAAAGTGTTTTCAAGCAGTGGAACAGGCTGCTCTGGAAAGTGGTGGAGTCACTGTCCCTGGTGGTATTTAAAAGATGTGTAGACATGGTGCTCGGGGACATGATTAGTGGTGGTCTTGGCAGTGCTGAGTGAATAATTTGACTCAGTGATCTTAAAGGTCTTTTCCAACCTAAATGATTCCATGGTTCTTTATATAGTAACAGCCTCCTCCTTACAACTATAGTAACTAATAATCCAGCACTAAATTTTTAGCAGTCCTTTAACATGATTTCATATGCACATGAACACTGGGGCCTCATTCGACTACCCTCAAATGGCCTCATTCAACTTCTTCTGGAGATGATGAAAATCTTTCCTCTGGCTTCAAGAGATTAGGATATCAGTAATGCACACCAGGTACAGTGTACTGCCTAGAAGATCTATTGCTGCTTAGTGAGTTTTTATCTACAGTAAGATGGCACTGGTTTTCCACATTTGTATCTACCCTTGGTACGATCAGATTTTAACACACATATAACTTAAGAATGTACACGTCTTAAAATGCAAATTCTCCAGAAAGTAAAAAATTCCCTTCAGCATCCATAAAGAACACCCAAAAAATTTTACAGTACCACAGCAAATGGGTTTGACCAAAGTGTCTCCAACAAAATCTTCATGGTATTAAATAAAAAAATCTCAAGAAAGAACCATTGCTGGCCTTTTCCACTGATAGACCATGGGCGTGTTGGCAGAGCAGCTGCACCCTCCGGCCAAGCAGGGACTTCTCTGCAGGACGTGCAAATATGAAAGGGACTCCTCACCAAACTGCAAATGCATAGGCCTCTGGGTAGAAAAAGAGCAGTCTAAATCTTGGGAAGTAGAACTCTAGCTATGTTTTTTTGGAGGGAAGGTCTTGTTTTTTTCTCATTTCAGACCACTAATGTAAGAGTAATTAATTGTCCTTAAGAAATTTAAAAAAAATAATAATAAATTCAAAGTGAAAGGTCAAAAATACTGTTTCAAATTTATAGGAAGCTTTTTGTATCTTTCAGATAACAGTCCCGTATTACGATTTATGTAATTAATTTTGTGCATCAAAATCTTTACAAATTACTCCGAGTAAACAAGTTAATTTTTGGTGCTGAGGGACTCTCAGATTTGTCTGACTCTCAGCCCTACTTCCACTGAAATCCTGGACAAGATTCCCCTGGCTTTCCACATGGTAAGGTCTGGTAAAAAGAAGACTATCTCCAATTTTCTCAATGTTTCCTCTTTGAACCAGCAACTCCAAATCCAGACCTAAATCTCTAAATAAAAACCAAAACAAACAGTTAATTGTTCCTCCTCAGAAAACCTTGCTCAGCTCAATGAACACTTGCTCCTTCTTTCAGTAACTTCTGCCACAAAAGTGTTCCAGCTTCTCAGTTAGGGAAAGTGCAGAGGTTTTTTATAAAATCTTATGTTAGGATCTTTTTTGTTCCTTGCAAAGTGGGAAGAAGCCCAAGAGTGAGAAGACACAGACAGTGGGGAGGAACAGGGGGAATTTGCAGCCCTGTTAAATTCCCCTTCCCCAGGAGTCACATTTCTGTCATGCATTTCTGTCCTCCACACAGAAGAACTGATTCTTTTCCAAAGTAAGTAGAAAAGTAGATTTTATTTCAGTCCTTCAGGTCATAGAATAACACTTGCTTGGAACAGATTAGTCAGGATTAGTAATTCTATTTCCTGTTTGCAAATATTGGAAATAAATCTACAGCTCAAACACTGTGCTTCAGGATGGTTGTGAAACCTTCAGTTTAACCATGCTGCTATCCTGTAGACTTTCGTTTTATTGTATCTGCTTTATTCACACACAGTTTGTGTGCACAGATTTTAAGTAGACTTATTCAGAGAACTACATTCAGAAAACTAGTATTAGATTTGCTACAAATTTCACAAGCAACAAAAATACTTGGTTGAGTGGGAAGGAAAAACAAAATGTTCAACCAATGTCCAGGTTTGTCAAGGGACCGACAAAATGGGGAATATTCTTGTTTATGTAAACAGCACCTGAAAGTACATAGTTTGAATGAAATTCAGAAAGATTATGGAGAGATGTTTAATCAAAAAACTTCTGCACAACTGAGAAGCAAGCAATCAGTATCTTATCCTGACTGAATGGGCTTGCAAATAGTATCAACCAATAGCTTATCAGTATTTTAACATCGTAACTAAAGCACCAGGCACCTAATGGTACATCCATCCTAAATTTCTTCAAGCTACTTGTCCTGGTAATACCCAGACTGCTTTCCTGGTAAGGTCAATAGAAACAGTAAAATCTTTGGATTATGGATAGGAAGAAGATATTGTCAGGGTAAACCCATTACTTTATGAAAATTTGTTTTAAAATTTTAATCATTATTTCCTATCTTGGTTTTTGTTCCATTGAGAGAAGGTGCATTGAGAGTCTGCTGCATGCTGCTCTCATACCACGACCTCATTTTTCAGGAGGAGCCCTTTCCTCCACTACGCTGCTTGCCCAGCACAGTTATTCCACATCTCCCACACCATGACAATGGGACATTTATTCTATAGCATTAGAAACAATCAGTTTTACTTAGGTTGCATACCACATTGGTAAATTGTATGTTACCAGTGACAGGGTTAAACTGACACATGCACTGCTGGGTAATCCAAATCCCAGATTGAATAAAAAGAGCAAACCAGCAAGGATTTCCGAGACCGACATCACCGGTTTACTTAAAACCATTCATATACTCCACTTGTCTCTCTGCAGCAGAGCAGCAGGATCCCCCAGAGAGCTATTATCACATCTGGACTGGGAATCACTCCCAGTTTGGCTTTTAGGAGTACAGCTGAGAGCCAGGAGAGAGATCTCAGAAATTAAAACCTTCATGAGCAGCTGCTGGGTTAAGCAAGGTTATAAAGAAAGGAAACCAAGGACCTTTCCGCAAGGGGAAGATCATGATTCTTGTGGAAAAGCCTCCACCCTGTGTCTTAGGTGCAAAACCCTGACCTGGTGAAGCCTTCTATATCCTTTCCATTCAGTTTGCCCAGGCCCTCACATACATCCTCACATGGTGCAGTAAAATAAGGGAAGCACAGGTATAAACTGCGTAAAACCACCCAAATCAGTAAGTGCTACAGAGACATCTCTGTTCTAGAGCTCTCAGTGGCACAAGATGATTGGATAATCTGCAAGATTAGACCAGAGTTGACACTCTACTTAAATAGACAAACAAGTCCAGATGGCTATGAATAACAGCTTATCCAGCATCATTGGGTAGAACAAGCATGACCTGAGAAGCACAATTAATGCAGCTCCCTCTCTGCAGTCACTAGGAGCTGGAGAGGCTCAGCCTTCCCTGGTCATTTATCTCCTTGTCACAGCAGAACATGACACAGTGCAGATCTTCAGACAGTCCCTGTGCCCCAGGCTGTGCTTTAGCTTTATTCCCCTCCAATCCAGCAGATCCAAAACTCCTCGCAATAGTCTGTGCAGACTTGACACGGACCATCTGCAAGGGAACAGCAGCCGATGAGCAATGAGCAAAGACTTGCCCTTGCTCTGTGTTCCAAGCCAGCGCCACTGCATGACCATAGAGGGCTGTTCATTTCCATTATTGCTTGTGGGCATCAGAAGATGGGAAGTTGTTTAGTGCTACCCCTACCATCCTGCAGGGAGGGAAAAGCAATGGTGTCTCCAACTCCAGGTAATTCTTCCAACGCTGTCTACCCTCTGCAGCATTCCACACCATGCAGTACTTTTCAGGTGCAGTCAAATGCCAAATGCTGTGTGTCAGTGCCTTTGTCTCCTCCCCAGTTCCTTCAAGAAAGCATGCAATTTCCTTCTCAAAAAGCCTGAAACCTTCACTTATGTGAAGGCAGACTAAACTTCTCCTTTAACCTTTAAGTTCTGGAAGAAGGTAGGGTCAATAACTGCTCTTTCTAGCAATCCCCTCTTCTACATAACGAGCTGAGCCCAAAGTGAAGCTCAGCCAGCTCCAGGCCTCCAAAGACATATGAAATCACACTCACCCTTTGCTCTAAGAGACTACTCTTTCCTAACCCCCTACCCAGCTTCACTTCCACAGCAACATCATTTTTGAAACCTCATACATGCACAAGCATGCTGTGCTGGTTGCACATGTCACCTGTTGAAAGACCAAGAATCTGAGCGTTATATTGATAAAAATGCTGTAGTATTACCTCATATGAATATTTATATTTTGCTACCTTAGATTCCTCACATCTGATTGTGGAAGGTCACGTTCAGTCACACATCCAAAACCAGCATCAACTTCCATTATACAATGTAAGGCTCAACAACCCTTGGACTCATGAGGTTTGCTGGCAAGGTTCCTTATTCCTTTTCTACTCCCCTGACAGTTTTGCTACCTTTTTTCCAGGAAATACACTTCCATTTTCATTAGGAAATAACTAGTCCAGAGCATCTACAGATTGGTGATTGATGAATTCTGAGTATAGTATTGATATCTGTGTCTCAAATATGTACAGTCTTTTACCATCAAGACACTTTATAAGCATCAGTAATAAACCCTCAGTGAGACAAGAGTGGATAATATAGTGCCAGGCTGCACCTGAAGACATCTGGTCCCAGATACCTTCTGACTGACAGAAAGGACTGTTCTGACAGTGTTACATTTAGGCAAAACATCAACAATTTTAACAGCTATTTAGAATGTCCTTTCTATGGTAGGTCCTAACAGGTTAAAATGCAAGCCTGGACTTTATTATGACAGCTTTGTCACTTAAACCAAAACAAAAATCTCAAACACACAGGAAGAAGAGCACTTGGGGCTTGGGAGAGATGGACAAGATAAAAATCAAGGCCAAATTTCAGCCAATTGTGGCACTTCACCAGTGGCAGGACATTTGACCACTATCCCGTTGGGAAGACAGCACTGAAAAGCCATAAAAACTGGAAGGGACCTAAAAGAAAATAGGGAGCAATGTTTTAAGAGCTGTGACATAGTCCATCACACACAATTGGCCAAAGCACAAGTAGAGAGGAGAGCACGACAGCTAAGACAGTTGTAGCTACATCTTCAAGCAAGCCCTTACAAATGTAAAAATGTATCTCTGACCCCACCCTCTTACATGGCTCTGTACACAGTAGTCCATCTCTTATCTCCTGACCAGCCCAGTTAGAAAGAAAAGCTGTTACTACCCAAACATAATGTTAGCTACAGTAACATGTTGAAAGAAGGTATTCAAGTAGCTCCTATTCCCCCTGATGAGCATTATCAGTTTATTCAGTGTGGATTGATAAAGCTTCATTTGTATGGTTACCTAGTCACATCCACACCACAGTGGCACAGTGCCCACAGACAGCGGAGCTGGGAACCTGCGAGGCTTACAAAGTAATTTAAAAATGATGGTTGCAAATTATTTTCCATTTTTAGCTGTAAATGTCTGGTAATTATGTAACTTTTGCTTCCTTTCTCCCTAACACAGGTGCACATAGTGGTAGGAGCTCCATTACAGATTTAGCCCCCAACTCTAAACCCACCACATCCAAAGCAGCTCTCTCACATTTCTGCACTACTGACCACAGCCATCAAACCCAGACCATCTTCTGCTTAAATTCAACAACAGTGGTAAAAGTCCACTGAACTCTTGGCACGTGCCCTCTCTTCTGGGTAAAAAATCTACTCTGTGGTCAGTTCAAGGATTTTCAATGTTAATAAGTTGGGAAGGGGAAAAGTGCTTAGGGTTAATATGTTTCCAGGCAGGCTATTGCCTCTCTTTCCTGGCTGGAGGGAGGAACCTAGTGCTGAAAGGTTTGTTTATAGAGCTGACACCTCTTCAGAAAGAACAGAGCAGCTGAGTTCTGAATTCACCACCTCTCTCGGCAGTGGTGTTTCATAGCTTTGCCACTTTATGTCATGCTACTGGGAATCACTTCATGCTGAAGCAGTCTGATACAGCAAGGGCTTGAGCCACACATTCATCTCTGACTCCTGTGAAATTCAAAAAAATCCAGTATTTGTTCAGGTTTATACATGCACTGGCGTGTTTGTTCAAGGACGTGTCAAAGAAACAAGGAGTCCTGAGCTGTATTCGGCAGTACAAAGATATCCTAAAGCTGCATCTGCCTTTAAGTAGGAACTTCTATTGCTT
Source organism: Chloroceryle amazona (assembly GCA_027560015.1). Classification (NCBI taxonomy): domain Eukaryota; kingdom Metazoa; phylum Chordata; class Aves; order Coraciiformes; family Cerylidae; genus Chloroceryle; species Chloroceryle amazona. The sequence goes on along the minus strand of JANHFX010018594.1, from coordinate 33,427 downwards.
CAGAGAGCTCTTGTGGTGTAAGGTGGGGGTCTGAGGACTGACTGGATTAAGTTGTGCTACAGCAATCCTGCAACCAAACTGGTCTGACTAGGCCTCAAGCACTCGGGTACACAGCTAATTTACAGGAGTGCTGGAGGAAGGGAGAAAGCTTTTAACACAATCAGAGAACATAGTGAGAAGTAAAGGACACCTACATACTGCATTAAGGTCAGAAAAGTTTGGACACATCTGAAAAACAGTACACACAGCATCTGTATCTTAAAGTATTGATCCCAGTTCTGAAACAGGAACAGAAGTAACTGATGCAGAAATCAGGAATTTGGGAGATAGGGCATTACCTGACCCTTGCACAAATCTAAGCTATAAAACTTGGTCACTGACATAACTGGTTATTTGTTTTGAGTATGTAGTTTGGCCAATAGTCAGATAGAAGCAGAGAAATAGTCTGTTTTTTCCCTCAGAACCCCTGTGCATGTGAGCACAAACCACCTGCCTGTTGAGTCTGCAGGCTTCTTTCCAAGCAGGCTATCAGCAAAGAGTTTTTCACTCCCTTACTCCCAGGTGGTATGTTCGATCAGTGAATGCCAATTTCATTTCTACACCAAGGGAGTTCTGCTCCACTCTTCCTCTCCTGGCAAGTATTCCCTCTTCCTTGTTCTTTATTCCCAAGGCATACCCTCCCTCTCTCCTGGCAGCAGTTTTCCTGCTCGGTCTCCCTCTAAACCTCCAGTCATCCCACCCCAGCACCTACCCTAACCTCCCTTCCCATGCCTAACTCTCCTCCCAAGCACATCAGCAGCACTGTTTACACACCCCAGCTTCAAGAAGACAACTCACAAATTGACCATCACCATTTTTTCTCCTGCTCTAAGCAGAGGGCTGGACATACAGAGGGGAGAATAAACACCCAAGAGAAAAAATTACCTAGTTCTTATTCCACTTCAGAATTTGAACAACAAACTTCTGGGAGCAAGGGCAACATCGATGTGATGTGCTTCTTTGGGTGCAGCCGTGGCCTCCACTTGGCAGGGACTGAGCACACCCCAGACAAAGCCCATCATGTGGAGAAGCCACATCAGGAGCATTATCATGACACTCCTTGCAGTGTGCTCCCTGAGCCCACAAAGGTTCTCCTTTGTGCTTTTACTTTCTGCGAGGTTACACCTCCCTCTCCCCCCTTCTCAGAGTGGTACAGGGACAGGCTCTGGCCCATACTGCCCTGCACCAAAGCAAGCTCTAATTGTACAATACCAGGACTAACTTCTGGAGACAGATCTGCAGCAGCAGCTGCCAGGAGAAGCCACCTGTTTCCACTACATGGTGCAATGGATCATCAGCCTCTTACGCATGTGATGCAGTAAGAGAGAAGAGGAAGTCCTGACCCATTCTATGTCAGCAAAAGTTTCTGGTACATTAAGAAATTTCCTGGGGGCTGTGCAGCCAGCCAATTGTGGTCAATGGGAGCCTGCGAATTTTAATGGCTTAAAACTGAAAAGAGACAATTTTCAACTACAATTTCACTCCTTGTATGCACTGGTTCTGTAATGACCCCTTCCTACCTCAAGCATCATTTCAAGAGAAACTAAGAGTCTACCAGATACATCAGCTAGAGGTTACCAACAAAAATTCTGGCATGTAGTCCTTGCAGGGCTTGCATGAGGAATGGAGAGCTAGAAACAAGTATGTGTGAGGACACCAGTCTCCTATCACTCCAATAAATGTCCCCTGAAATATTACTTTTCAGATAACATGTCACATTAGAACAAAGCTCTACAATATGTTAAAACTCTTCTGCATTTTGCCTGCTCTCTTTTTGCTGCCAGGGTAGTTTTGAAAAAAGATACAAACTGTATATAACATGAAATGGATTCATTCAGAGACATTCAGTTCTCTTCAAAGCAAAGAAGAACAAGAGCAATAGTATGGGAATTTAAAAGCTTCCGCTCTGACAGGAAGATTTCCTAAAGTGCAGGTACTGCCTGAAGATACAACTATCTTTCCAGCATCTCCTTGGAATCTCAGACAGGCAGTGGTGGGGCTATAAACAAACCACGGACAACTTTATGGGGATGCCCAGAGGGCAAGCTGGAGTATGACTGAGAAAAGATTGGTAGAACTGAGTCAGCCTTTCAAGAACTTCCTTTGCAGTTGAATATATCTTATTTCCTATCATTAAAGAATACAGTAAAATCCTGGTTTTCTATAGAAAAGAGAGTAATCATCTAGTGCTCTGGTCAACATCTTTATTTCTTTCACAACCACATTTCCTAATTTCCTTCCAGACCTACAGCTAGCACAGAACCAAGCACAAGACACATCTTTGCTTACATCAGAAGTATGTATCCTTTAACAGTGCAGGTCTTTCCTCATATTTCACAGCATTACTGTCACTAGCAGAAAAGCTGCAGTTTCAGACCTATTCCTCTGAGGTCAATTTTTTCTGCTGACACACACCCAGACCAAATCAGACTGTTGCCAACTAAGTCACAGTGATGCTGACTCCTTTGGGTTTCTGAAACTGCCCTGGGATTTAGCCCACAGTGGCATTGCCCAGCCATCTCAAATCTCAGAGCAGTGTTATCTCCATTTCACAGATTGAGAAAGAAGGGCAAAGAGAAGTGCACTGATTTCCCCACGCAGCAAAATTAATACCAAGAATAAGAGCAAACCCACAGAATTTTTCTGTGCCTATGCCCTGCTACTAAGACTTAAATGAAAAGTGGCAAGATAGAAGTTATGTAGTTGTTCTCTGTTACTCCAGTGCTTAATCATTAGAGAATAAACCTGAAAAAAAACCCCAAGGATCTTTACTTCTCCTTTGAATTAAACAGATCAGACCTATGTTGCAAATCTTTTCTGATGTAATTCAGGGAAAGGTGGCAAAAGATACAATCCCCTATCAACACAGCTTGGCAAGGGTCCCTGCTGTCAACACAATGACACTCAAAACAGCTGGCACGGTTTGTTTCACCCAGAAAAACAAGGCGTCTTGCCATCGTTCTGTGCTGGTTAGTAAGTACCCTGGCAAAATGCTCCTTCCCCAGACTTGGCTGTGCTGCTTCACTCAGGATGGACTGCTGCAGCTGGTATTTTCATAACTCCCTTTAGTGCTAAAGTCACTTCTTGAGTAGTAGCAAAAAAAAACAACCAAAGACCACCCACCCATTGTCTGTATTTTCTCTTTTACATGTTTATCCCAATATCGAGTATTTTTCTTTAAAAAGCACAAGAAGTGATAAAATGATTTTCAAAGCAGAATAATGTCAGTACTCCAGCTTACTTTGCAACTGTCAGCTTTGACCTTTTTCACTGTAGAAAATGTATTAGATACCTGAGATTATTTCAATAGAAGTCAATAAAAACTAATCTTCCTTCTGCTATCATAGCACTGACTTTATTTTACTCTCTTGTTTCTTGCAGCTCAATAAACTTCTGAATTTCTTCTCTTGCAGACATCTTTAGGAATGATGTAGGGGAACCACAACTTGAATCACACCACAACCATCAAAGCTCGTGGGTCTCATGCTCAAGTCCACAGCAAAGTCATGTACTCAACCCTTGGGCTTTCTCTGCTTACTAACACATCAGCATTGAGACCTCCTATTTCTAAAATGATACTCAGGCCTCTGTGCCCTACGTAACCTTTCAGGATTTCCACAGTATAATTGGAGCCAGAGCACAATACATGCAAAGGGAAGCAAGAAACATTCTCTCTTCTAACTGTCATGGAAAAGGCCAACAATATTCATACTCAGACGAAAACTACTGGTAAGACAGGAGTCTGTACTCTGGGGATTTTTGGTTACTTTAAGCAGAACTGTGTGTTGAAGCTGATGTTTTATCTGATCTTTCTCCATCAAAAAAACCCTCCATAACAATGAAACACCTGAAGGAATGAAGCTGACACTGTATATAGAGTGGCTAACATCATCAGTGCTGAGCTAATACATGACTAAGCTTTAACTCGTGTTGGACTGCCACACAAAGCTCTTCAGTGTCCTCTTCCTCTTGAAGCTCCCCAGCAGTGTTCAGTGGCACTTGCCCTTCTCAGGATTAGCTCAAATTAGGTCAGAGTTTATCTGAGGAGGGGAGGGACTTTCTTTTCTCCTTTCTGTTTGCACACTGCCAAGGAAGAGAAAATCAGGGACTCCTTCAGGTTGTAAAAATAAGAACTAGTGTTAGGATCTGTAAGATACACTAGCCAGAAGAACTCTCCAGAGTTAATGACAATTGAGTGATGAGATGCAAATTTTAGAGTTCAGACTCAGATTCCCCCTTGTGACTAAAAAACCCCAGGATAGCAGCACTGAGCTCCAGGAATTATTCTCTCTTCAAATTGATAAACAGAAACCTTGAGTTCCAGTAATGATATTCACTTTTTGTCCTTTCATAAATTATTTTTTTTTCTGGTAAACTTGAGGGTGGGGAGTGTCACTTGTGGTGATTTTCAAGTTTTAAGTGAATTTAAGCTCATTTGAACACCATGAGATACATTAAACTTCTTTAAATTAGTCTCTTTCTGGGGTAAAGCCTCCATCCTACATTGATCCACTGTGGACAATCCCCTTTATCAGCATGAAAACCTTCTAGACTTTCAGAAAGGGTAAATTACAGAAGGAGGCAGATGCAATGTTTGGGTAAAACTCTGGGTATCACCTGTGTGATAAGAGGTTCTCCAGATCTTTACATGTCATTCCCTGGACAGCTGTCCCACCGTCAGAACAGGCTTGAGATGTTATTCAGCTGCACACGGGAAGAACAGCAGAAATTATCACAAGAGCAATAAGGACCTGGAAAAACGACGTCAGATTTGAAATTTACTTGAAAAATGGGGGTGGGCAGTTAAGTGGGAAGGAAGCCAAATGCAGCCCTGCAGGATGTGAATTAAAGGTAAGTAAATGTAATCTCGGTTTATACACACAGCGATGCTTCCTGAGCTGGTTTTCTCACCAGCAGAATAGAAGTCATGTTCAGTTTGAACAGAAAGATTGTTTTTTAAAAAAAAAACACACAAACTGCCTAATGAATAAAGATAAGATCATGAACTGAAAATCTGTATCCTTCAGGAGATTGTAAAAATCCCTCCCAGTGACTATAAAGCAAACCATCAGCAGTTCTTCACTCGACATTCACTGTTGACAAAAATCTGCAAACTAGTAACAGAAGTTAAAGGGAAATGCAGAAAGCTCACCCAGGTAAGCGTGCATGATGGGAACCTTCCTGTCAAGGAAAGGCAAGGCACAGACAAGGCCAAGTCAAGAAGAAAAGAAAAGAAGAAAAGAAAAGAAAAGAAAAGAAAAGAAAAGAAAAGAAAAGAAAAGAAAAGAAAAGAAA
>JANHFX010018594.1:0-14103 GCA_027560015.1 Chloroceryle amazona | reverse complement strand
GAAGCTACAAGGACGAACTGGAGATACAGGGCTTTTACCATAGCCTCAAAAAAAAAAAAAAAAAAAAAAGAAAAGAAAAGAAAAGAAAAAAAAAAAGAAAAAAAAAAAAGAGTTGAATATTTGCAATAACCCTTGCAAAGGACCAGCAGCTGGTCTTTTGCATTACTGTGTCCTGAGCGGTACCACCACATTACGTGTGCCCAGGTATGTCCCAAATGTACCATATAGCACGATACCACAATACCTGACCTGGCTAACAGGCTCTGCCACTTCCCAAACACAAGTTGGTGCCTCCATATGGCACTGAGGAACATACATCCCAGCTAGTGCTAGCTATGGGCTCCCTGCAACAGGACCTGCTGCACGGTGGTATACATTTCCAGACTTGCAGATCCCTGATGTATCTTTCTCTGGCACCTGTCTGGAGATTGCTTGTGCTTGAACATCACCATTGGAAGCTATTTTTGCAGTTGAAACACTTTTTTATGCACTCAGTAGCTGTGGACAAAGAAAAAATCTCTCACTCTTACCAAATAGATCCCCAAGACCTATTTTAGAACTTTCGTAACACTGGGGTTAAAGACCAGAGGAGATCAACAGCTGCCCAGAAATGTTTGCTCAAATTTATCACTAATGTAAATTCACTACACTCAGAATCAATACAGAAGAAGTGAATTTAACCTGTTGATTTCACACATATCTGAAAAACCACAGCCTTCTTTGGTTGCTAGTTGCCTTAAAAAATAAAGTTGCACTTTTCCTGTCAACAAATATTTATTTAATGCCAAAATCAGTATCATCATTAACAGAGAAAATATGTACTGACACTTTAGTCTTTTAACTCCATATTTAGAAAATCAAAAAGATGAACTTGCAAGTGTAAAGAAAAACATTAAATAGGTTGAACAAGTTCATGCCAACAAATGAAAACAGAGGTTTTCAGTTCCATCAGAGACATAATGCCCTCTGATGCTAATGGAATGCCTCCAACCGATTCTCATGAATGCTTTTGGGTTTAGAAGTCACAGTGATTGTGAATTAAAATTAATTTTGCTCTGAAAGACAACACCTAGGACCGAGAGTGACAGTAGTCATGGCCCCCTTCCTCCTTCTGCTCATTGCCCTGCACTGTGCAGCACCTATCTCGCTGTGTCAGTGCCTGCTGTATCAGCTGCCAAGCCTGCGTACTCCTCTGTAGGCAATAGAGGGGCACCCAGGCAACATCCCCATACAAACAAAGTCTAAAATAATAATAGAAGAATAACCCCCGTGAACAATTGCCTCATAAAAGCGAATGCCATGACTAGGGTGATTCCTAAGACCACTTCTGCAACTGAGTGGCAGTGCTTTGAGAAGCACCCAGAGAAAGGCATAGTGGTGTCAATGCCAGCTCATGAAGGAAGAGGAATGAAGACCATAAATAAAAAAAACCCAAAACATAAACCCCACCTGAAAAGACAATGCCAGGGTCACTCCCACCAATAAAAAATAGCACATAATGTGCACTGTACTCCTGGAAAGGGACCCAGTATATATCTTCTAAATGGCTGACATGCTGATCACTCTTGACCATGATCAAAATACACCTAAAGGCTCCACTGCCAGTATCATTAGCAGAATGGCCTGGTCAGTGTATTTAGTCTACACATACGAGGTAAGGAAAACCTGGAATTCGTGTTTATCGTACGAAAAGGGAACTACCCATAGGCCAAGGTTAGGTGAGGATGCAAGTAACAGAACTTTCAATGCAGGGACTTATAAAACTGTGGATGAAAATCACTGCTTAATAAAAATAGCACAGTTGTAATTCAGAATTAAATGACACCGTTGCAGGTGCCATCAGGCACAGTTGTGTCCATCCAGCCTCTCATGTACATCCTCAACCCACTTTTCCTGTCCTCCACTCCTGTCACAATGGTCAAGAGGATGGCACAGATTTTTTCCTTGATGGTAATATGACATTAATATCCTAGGTATTTAAACCTGCTTTGTAGTCCCTTAACAGTCACCCAACCATTAGTTCATCAACATATTTCCTGGCGGTCTCCTTCCCATCCTGCAGAACAGTGTCATCTGGCTAACAAGACATTTTAAATAAAAATACTGTTATTACAGATGGAAGTACCAAAAGGGGGGAAAAGACCTTCACTCTCCTAATTTCACTTGCATTTTCATTAATGCTTTTAACTTTCAGCCAGTTGGAAGTGTTACGTGAAAAATCAGACAATGCATGCTGCAGAAATACCTCAAAAAGGAAAAAAATTACTTTATACACCCTTTCTGGTTTTATGTCAAATTATGCTTATTTTGCAGTTGACTTCATACTGATGTATGGGGATTAAGATCAGAATTGAACCCCAAGCAGCGTTCTTGCTTTAGACAGCAAATGCACTGAAAAACATCTCTCTCGGCACTGTCTGTGCTGCTTGCTGGTGCTCCTCACTGCACATTTGTGCTTGAGTATCAGCAGAGCAGACAGTCGTGTGTGTTTTCCCATTATTATCTCAAATCACATTCTTCTCAAACAGAAAGTAAAAGTGATATGCAAAGGTGCACGCTGAGTTCATAACCTGTTTCTATGATACCATCTTTGGAGAGCCTGCATCCCTAGTCATCAAGCAAATGAAGTTTGCTACAGGTTTTTGATCACTGGTCCAACACAAATATGGGAGGTTCTGAACACATGGGGGAGGTTCTGAAGGCAGCTGATCAGCTCCCACCTCCATGAAAACTGCTAAAAGGAAACGCAATAGGCAGAAGGCTGCTTGTGTACATCTTGGCCATGGGCAAGAGGATGAAGAAGTGGAGGGAGGGATTTCAAGGCACAAAAGAGATGGCAGAAAGGGAATAGAAAAATGGCAGAAAGGTGCTGGGAAAATAGTCTTCTTGGGAAACCTGATGATCTTCCCTTCCCAGTCTACCTCTTATTTTACATCTGCCACTGGGTATCCTATGTACCTGTGAGAGGTGCTAAATATGATTTACTCCATCAGTCTAAAATGGTGGTTAAAATTTCCTTGGATGCCTTGTGGCTTCTCTGATGATCTGCAGTGTTTTGGTAGTTTCCTCAGATTGGGACCCTGTGCTAAGAGAAGCCAGCAAGCAGACAACATCCACCAAGCAGATCACCAAGTTCACCATTCACACATAAACAGCTGTTACACCACCCTGTGTGCAACAGGTGTGAGAGAAAAATTTTCACTGTTTAAACACCAATTACTCTCCCAGATTTAATTTTTATCTCATCACCCTTCTCCCTTGTTTCTCAATTAGCTGAGTGGAGAAGACTGCTCTTGGAACAGTGGGGTGAGCTGCTGGTGGCTTCCATTGGCCTCCCAGGTAGAGTGGGATCTTGTGCAACCCAGCCCAGCCCGATAATCCCCACATGTTTTCTTCACATGGGATTGTCAGTTGTCAAACTAGGCAGAAAGGATAACTTGTAATAATTCAAGTGTAAGGATTAAAGTCAATTAATTTTTACCACTTGTTAATTATTATAAGGTTCCATCTTTCCATGCAGTGCACATTAGCAACCAGGAGTGGGGCAAAGGGAAGACTTTCTGAAGACAGTCTGAAGAAACATGGAGCTCTGCAGACCATGGTCTTCAAAGGGAGGAATAGGCCACTTAAAACACTGAGGAAAGCTGCTAAAATGCTGTTCCCTGATACAAATTCTTTGTCTCCTTCTACTGTGTGGTTTTAGGTGGCAGCACACGCTCTGCTGAAGCACAGGATGCTGGTCCCATACATTTGACTTGTATGACAAACACCTGCAAGTGCCTCCACAGAAACAACAGTGTGGGATGTGCTAAGGCAGCAGCAGAGTCTATTGCTTCATTGCGTTGCCATTTATTAGGTTTCCAAGGGTTTGGCACAATTCTATGAATTCCAGGTTGCTCTCAGAGCTGCTACACATGCTGCAGGCTGACTGATACATCTGGAGCAGCTGCTTGCCCAAGGAAACCAGGATTTTCACATTTCAAATGCTGCACTCCTAAAGATACCAAAGAGATTCCTCCCTGTTTAGTATCAAAAGGCATTGCCATGGGCTGATTTTAGTGGAAAGGGTTTTTTTCCAGATTCCTGGCTTTTGTTTGAATCAGTATAATGGTGATAAGAGTGGTGAAAAACTCTTAAAAGCTCCTTCTACACAGATCTATGCGGCAGCAGGGTAAGGAGACTATCAGGAGACCAGGGTGGGGGAGAAAGCCAGACTCAAGTTTAGCCAGATTATAGGGATCCTGAAGTTTCCCTGAAGTTGCTACTTTACCGTATTACCTGAAAGAATCTTCTCTGTTGGCACAACACTTGGCAGGAACCCTGATTGCCTTTTTAAATGGCCCAACTGTCAGGTTAGGGGACATGAGACCTTCCTACCTCTGCAGCTGTCAGCTATCAATGAGATGGTCTTCAGAGATACCCAGGACACATTGAAAATAACAGAAATGGAGAGGATGCAGTTTTCTAAAGTACTCCACTGCAGCAGACAAACATCATCTTCCCAAGGAGATGAGGGTAGAGCATTGCTTCTCATAGCCAGTAACAGTGCTGACATCTTAAATGACTTGAAAAATGGGCAGCTCCAGTACCAAGATAATTTTAGGACCATTGAAGATCATTTCAAGACAAGTGATGCTGTATTTGGAACAATCCTCAAAAAACAGAGTAGCTGTCAGTATGGCTTATACAGCAGTGATTCAAGATCTGAAATATGCTCTCCCCTAGCTCATCATTTTTTCCACGCGTATTTTTTGACTCTTCCCCTTCCCTCAGATGAATGGTGAATCACTGTCCTCTAACATCTCATGTTTATGAAAAATCATTTGCTTTCTATTTGCTCTAAAATGTTTCCTTATAAAACATATATGTCTGGGCTTTTCAAATTATCCTCACACCATTATAAGGTTTGATTTTTATGAAGTTACCTCGACATTTTTTTTTTACAATAGGAAATTTTTATTCTTTTTTAAAGCAAACATTTTATTACCCAAACTTATCTCCAAAAATATCAGTAGATTACGCAAGAGACTCTGATGATGATGATGATTCCCTCCTACATTACATGGCAAGCGCCAAGAACTTTGGTAACCTTTGCCTTACATAATTCTGACAAAAAAAAAAGTGACGAAATATGAAAATGCTGTACCTAGAGATGATTGTAAGCAGTGTTCATTGGCCTAGAAACAAGAGCACAAGAAGACATGAAAGAGCAAGTAAGATGCACTGTTCATATGTGTGATGGTCTCATGTCCCTGGATTAAAACCTGGAGTGGTTTGGGCAACTCTGGTGAGAATTTAAGCACATTCATGTCAGTAAGTTCTATTGCTGAAAACAAGCCAAAACTATTAACTACTCAATTAGTCTTCCAGGATAAAAGTAAAGGTGTCACTCTTTCCTTGTTTGTTATTACACAGGCTAATTAGATGAACATGCTTTGCAGACTCTGTAATTGCAGCCATTGTACCTGCAGAACTACTCAGCTGTCCCTAACCCATGTTCGTTCATGGTCATGATGAGCAACACAGCTAGGTGCTAGACTTAATGAGGCAGTTTTTCTTAAGTGGCTGCACTGTATTTAGCCCGGGTAATAGAGCAAAAATATTCTAGCCTACTTTAAATTAGATCCTAGCCAGACTGATAGGCAAAAATTTAAATAAACCCTCAAGAGTGCCCTCTAATGCCAACAGCAGAGCTCTGCTCAGAGAGCACTTGTGGTGGGTCAACGTTGATGAGAATTTAGTCAGGGAACCTAGCATTTTGAATCAGTAACTTGAGAAAAAAAGCATGTATCCTACTACTTAACTAGTATTTGAAGCAAATATTGATTTTTTTTCAACAATTCACATGCTATAACGGTCCCCAATAGTAGCAGTAGTAGTTGGTTTTGGTTTATGTTTTGGTGGTGGTTGTTTTGGTTTTGGTTTTTGGTTTTTTTTTGGACAGGAGGGTGGCTTTCTTCTTATTAAAGCACGGTATTTCAAATGCTGCTATATTTTTAGTTAAGGAACAAACCTATCAATAAATTTATTCAAAGCAAGGTATATCAGTTTGTAAAGAATAGGGAAAGAACTTGCTTAGGTGATAATATAAATGCCTAACGTAGCATGCTTGGAATGCATTAACTGTATTTTTAGAGATGTATCAGCTGGTGTCCACACTAGGGACAGTCCTTACGGTCACCTGCTGTAAACTTGAGTTCTCGTGAATCAGGCACTGTTTCATAATACGGAATTCCATGCATCTGATCACGCACAAAGTTAATTTTTAGCAACGTGACTAGAAAGGTGGTGAGGTAGAAGCCTTAGCTGATGGTGAAGATCACTAGAGGGCAGTAGGCAACCCCTAATCGCTCCAGAGTTTCCCACAAAGCTAAAAAGGCTTAAAGGAGGAAAAGGCAGAGCAGCCTCCTCAGTGAAGGTGCTCCTGTGTCGGAAGGTGAAAAAGAAACCTCCCTGTTTGCTACGAGTGTTAATACCCCTCGACATTAAGCTATTTTTAAAAAGTTAGGGACAAGTAATACAGGCAATGCTGTTTCTTTATCTGTGGTGCCAGTCTTTAGCGCCCTAGGTGGGCTGTGGAAGAACTGGGATGTTTCTACCTTGCAAATGCGAGGAGCAAACTGTGGTACTAATTCTCCACTCCTAACTTGTCAGACACCTATGCCATGGGGCACCGTGATGACATTCCAATCTGCATTTTTTATCAATCTTCCTATATGTATATAAGGTAACAGTGCTGAAAATGGTATTTTTTATATCGAGGCCATATATAGAATTGCTTCAGTGATACAATGCTGGATTGGTCAAATGGAGCATTTGATTCCTGTACTTGGCACTGACAATCTCTCTTCCCAGCTTTCCTTTCTGGAACTGGCATTTTCATGCTTCAGTTTCTCTGTCCCATCCAAAACCACAATTTATTAGAAAAAGCAGTATCTAAAGCTTGAGGCTTCCTGACAGGCTGGGTGCCCGGCCATACTCCTGTCTGTGCCATCACTGAGGTATGAATGTGAAGGAAAAATGGACCCTGAGACCGTAACTGAGGTGGCTCCACACTCTTGCAGCATTTCCATCAAATAGTCCATGGGAACAGACATGGCATTAAAACCAGAGGGGACACTGGTACTTCTTCCCAGCCTAGTGTAGTTAGTTTTAAAAATGATCCAGACAAAATGAAAGTGGTAGCACCATATCTAGCACTGACACTCTTTCTACCATTCTGAAAAAATTTCTATGTTCATTTAGCAGTTCTAATGGTATTTGGTGGTTTACACTTCTGCTTCAGGTTCCACAGTTTTCATAAAAATTACTTCTCTATTCTAACAGTTACGAGGAATGCTTGAAAACCTGAGCCATAAAAGCTGCAGAATGAAAACCCAACAATAGAAATCCACAGAAATAACCCACCTTCTGAAGGCTTATTATGACTGCTGACAATTTTAGGCTCCTGACTTTTCACTCCTCTTACCAGTTTGGGGGCTTGGCTTCTGATACATGAATGCTGGGGTTTTAACATACTCTTAACTATACCCATGAAGGGGGACTTATCAGAGAAATATTTGGCCACCATCTGATACCCCTATGTCAGATCTACAGAGTTTTAGCAGAAGAATGGCCCTACGAGGTTGGACCAGATCTCCATTATCCTCTTTCTGACACTAGATAGTGATACAGTAGGAAAGGATCAAAGGGCAGGGCAAGCAGGGGATGATGCTTAGCCAAAATACTTTGACAGCTTTTAGAGGAGATCTTTGTATTTAATAGTCACATTTTGCCTCTCTAGCAAAAGAGGTCTCACATTGCTATCACCAAAGGTGTACATATGCAAGAAGTGATTATTTACATCCAGGACATGCAACCTAATTTCACACTTGGTTTTGAGAAATTTGTGAGGTCTTCACATGTTATAATCTCTGGGATTGCCTTTGGGCCATGAGTTCACAAACAGGAGAGGGCTCTTGGCAATGTTTAAGGACAGAGAATTTTACTCGAAGGACAACATTCCAGAAGCAGGGCACTTTTCAGCGCTCAGCAAGAAAAGCAGGATTTCCACAGAACAAAAACTCAGATAGCAATGGAAAACCTTTAACTCTTGTAATATACCTTTTCCTAGCAGCAAACTGAACAGTGCCTCTCAGCTGCATATCCCAGACCTCCCTTTATGGTCATATCCATCTCCTCTCTCTTTGAATAACTCAGACACACATGACACTAGGTTACTCAAAGCAACTACAGCATTTGGTGCTAACATTGAGTGAAACAAGTGGTGATTCTGCCTTGAGCAACAAGGACCACTCAGCATCCAAGAGAAAAAGCCAGTAGGAACACCACCTGCTCAGCTGCAAAAGGCAACTGGACGGGACTGCAGTCCTTGCTGAGAAGATTCTGCAAACTCTGCAGGAACCCTGCGGCATCAGTCTTTCCCTTTTTTAGTTGACAGGATAGACTTGACTTTAGATGCCTTCACAAAATCTCTGAGATCTTACATTTTTCTTGCTTGCCATAAGCCAACTCTGGATAAACCTCACAACAGCCGACTATCAAATGTAATGTGCAAGACCACTGATACCACCTCACTGTTTCTACAGATGAAGGGAAATGAAGGGATGGTTCCCATTACTGAGTCTCTTTCTATGTTTCCTTGTGCCATGACTGTTACAAGTTGTGCCATGACTGTTAAAAACCTGTGCCATCCTGTCCATAATGCAGCCCCAACATTGTAAATCTCTCAGAGTTAGCAACAAGGGCACATTTCAAAAATATTACCCTGGAAGCCAAGGCAGCAGGGAGTAGTGTTCAGTCTTGTCATGGTTTAGGTTCAGGGTAGCCCCTTAGACCTATAACAGACGCTCTCTGTTAACCCTCCTCCCTCCCCAAAGGGGAAGAGAAAGGGAATAAGGGAGATAGACTCAGGGATTACATAAGGAAACTAGAATAGCTTGAATGAAAATGAAAATAATAATAATAAAACTAGAATATTTACAAATCTATACAAAACCAGTATCGAACCCAACCCCCCTGATGGCAACTCCATCACCTTCACCACTGATGCTGTGGAGCAGGCACCAGAGGAGTCCCAGACTGGGCCCTGCAGCAGACGGGAGCTGTGTTCAGGAGCTGGATTCTGGTACTGGGTTCAGGAACACCCCAACTGGGATCAAAGGCAGAATGGACAGAGTCCTCATGAGATGCTCTGAGGAAGGAACCAAAAGAGGACCTGAGCCAAGCTGAGCAAAGCTGGCAAAGTGGTCCAAGAGGGGAGAAGAGCCCAGGAGACCCCGGAGAGAGAGCAGCAAGCGAGTGATAGACCCTCCAGAACCCTCTGCTTTATACTGAGTATGACACACATGGGCTGGAATACCTCGTTGGTCAGCTTGGGGACACCTGCCCTGTCCGTTCCTCCCTGCAGGTGCAGCCTTTCACTTCCCTGCACCCCCCAGCATGCTACACAAGATCCAGCAGTGGCCTGGTCTGCACACCAACCCTTGGTAGGAACTCTAACCATGGGGTGTTATCACTGCTGGCAGCAGACACTGTCTGTGAGAACAGGCTGCTAACTTAAGACAGTAGAGTTAGAAGAGCTGAGCTGAAAAGTAAAATCACTGAACAGAATTAGTTCTGTTCTCACTCAAACCAGGACAGGTCTTCTCAGCCTCTGGGAAGTTAGAGCAAAACTGAACCGATCCCAAGGTTATCACTTCTTTACATTCTTAGCCTATGCATTAAGCTCTGTACTGAGGGTTCATAATAATAGCCTGTTTGAACTATGGCATTACTAAATTAGTAGGCTTTGCAGAGTCTATAAATCTCTCACAGGGGTGATTCCACTTCAGCTAGAAAGAAAGTAATGGCTAGAAGTTACAAAGGTCTCTAGAGTGAATTAGTCTCTGAAGTCCTATTGAATTAGCATTGTTTACAAAGCAGTTTTAAGTACAATGGATGTTAACGAGTCTTTAATGAGTCACGTTACAATGCAACACACAAAAAGTTGTGCTTCCCTCCCCTTTATTCTGCTTGACACAGGTGTAGAAGCCCTTGATCTAAATGAATTGCATCCTGTTGAGAAAAGAGCTGAATCTGCTCTGTACTTTAACAAAATTTACATTCATGTCTTTCATGCCAAGCCAAACTAGGAACGAATTACATCAGGACTAAATGTTCACACAGGCAGCTCACAGAATCACAAGATGGTTGAGGTTGGCAGGGACCTCTGGAGGTCCCTGATCCAACCTCCCTGCTCAAGCAGAGTCACCTAGAGCCAGTTGCCCACAACTGCGTCCAGATGGCTTTTGAATATCTCCAGGAAGGAGACCCCACAGTCTCTCTGGGCAACTTGTTCCAGTAACTGACTACCCTCATGGCAGGAAAGGTTTTCTTCCTTGTTTAGACAAAAACTCCTGTGTTTCAGTTTGTGCTCATTGCTTCTTGTCCTGTCATTGGACATCATTGAAAAGATCCTGGCTGCATCTTCTTTGCACCTTTCCTTTGAGCATTTATACACATTGATAGGATGCCCCTGAGCTTTCTCTTCTCCAAGCTGAACAGTCCCAGCTCTCTCAGCCTTTTCTTCTAGGAGAAATGCTTGAGTCTCTTCAGTATCTTTGTGGCCCTTTGCAGGACTCTCCACTACGAGAGGCTCCATCTCTGTCTTGTACTGAGGAGCCCAGAACTGGACCCAGCACTCCAGATGTGCACTCCCCAGTGCTGAGCAGAGGGGACAGATCACCTT
Organism: Chloroceryle amazona; assembly: GCA_027560015.1. NCBI lineage: Eukaryota > Metazoa > Chordata > Aves > Coraciiformes > Cerylidae > Chloroceryle > Chloroceryle amazona. Next base: position 3,374 of record JANHFX010018594.1, on the reverse strand, counting down.
CCTCGACCTGCTGGCAACCCAGGATACTAATGGTATCCTTATTTGCAGCAAGGGCACTTTGTCGGCTCATGTTCAACTTGGTGTCCACTAGGACGCCCAGGTCCTTTTCTGTCAAGCTTCTTTCCAACTGGTCACCACCCAGCATGTACTGGCATATGGGGTTCTTCCTCCACAGGTCCAGGACTTTGCACTTTAATGTTAAACTTAATGAGGTCCCAGTCCACTAAATTCTCCAGCCTGTCAAGGTCCCTCTGGATGGCAGCACAACCCTCTGGCTATCATCTGCTCTTCAGTATGTGTAATCTGTAGACCTGCTGAGGGTATGCTCTGCTCCATCATCCAACTCATTAATGAAGATGTACAGGCCTGGACCATGTATTGACCCCTGGGGTACACAGCTTGTTACTAGATGCTAGATTTTGTGACATTGATGATTGCCCTCTGAGACTGGCTGTTCAAATAGTTTTCAGTACACCCCACTGCCTGCTCATCCAGATCACACATCATTAGATTCTCTATGAAGCTGCCTAAAGTCCAAGTAGATGGTATCCACTGCTCCCTCTTCATCTGCCAAGCCAGCCACTTCAGCATGGAAGTTTATCAGGTGGATCAAGCATGACTTCCCCTCTGTGAAGTCATGCTGAGGGAAAATTTTTGCTTTGCAGCCTAAGACTGGTTTCTGCAGGTGCCACCCAGCAGTTCTCTTTTCTAACTTTTTATTACAGGAGACACCTTGTCAGATTGCACAGTGCTGTCAGACAGACTGCTCCAGAAAGATGGTCAAGAGAAGATCAGTGTCAGTTCAGCAGCAAAAGAAGAGACTGCGGGCTACACAACAGTCACCTCTGTGTGATCTTGAGCTGGATCATTTTGGGGATGACCAAGCCAAGCTTCTGAGTGGGTGGTTTTAAGCATTTTGAGGTATTCTGTGTATCCCATGAAACTTCCATTAAATCCTTAAATAAAGTGGGACCTTTTCAGGTGTCCCATTTTTAATCTTCGTCTTCTGCTGCCACAGTCATCCACAGTGTAATGATACTAAGGCTGACATGTAAACTGCAGATTGCAACCTATTCAAATAAGTAAGGCCGAACAGGTGTAAAATTACAGAAAGTGAGTCTTCATGAATATAACTGGCTTCTAACTCGCACTCATACAAACCAGGCTAATTCAAAAGCCAACAAGATCAGATTTTACATTTATGAAAGGCTTTTAATGCTGAAGAATAAAGTGTGTTGTATTGAAATTACACTACAAAGTGTACTTAAAATGAAATGTGCTTCCTCGAAGGTGGAATATGACAAGCACGTATCAGGTCTCAGGAGCACTATTGAGCTGGAAGTCCTGTTTGCCACCACAAGCACCAAGAGACACTTCCAAGATAAGGATCAAAGTTTTGAAGTGTTTAAGATAAAAGTTTAGCTTATGGGCATTGCTATATCTCACAGCACAGAAGAACATCATCCACTGAAGCATGAACAGCACTTCCTAGAGCTTTTGAGGAAAGGACCACATAACCAACACAACAATACAAGAGAGTCATGGCTACAAGTGAGGCATCTTCTGTGAAGGACCACCTTGGGATGGAGTTCCAAGTTCTCACCTCTCCTCTGCTGATGCCACCATTCATGGCAGATGAGCAAAACAGAGGAGAACGGTCCTTCCACTGGGACAGAGGAGAAAGACACAGAGGTGGACTATAGCTGGAAGCAACAGCAGCATCAAGGTTAAGAGGTACATCTATGGATGGCAAACAAGACGGTGACGAAGCAGCCCCAGACTTGAAGGCAGAGAGCATTAGGAGCTATGAAAAGACTGGAAACTCCTCTTCCAAACTTCCTAGCCTAGCCTAACTGAGAGTGCAAGAGTAAACAAACTGACAGTAAAAGGCAGTACAGCATCAGGAACCACTGTACATGCAGCTGAGGGTTAAACTAAACAAAACACCTTCTTTCATGGTTCAGATCACTGCTTCTTTCAGGATTGCCAAGTAATAAAGCCACCTCCTCCTACACAAGTAGCACCTGTTGCATCTTTTGCGATCTCCGATTCCCTGCCAGCCATGAGATTGGCCAGGAGTGTGACTGCCTTCCCACATTACACAGCAGGATTTCCAGCACCATGCTTGGGAGCACCGAACCAGACCAGCAGGCAATAAGCCAACTGCAGCCCCAGCCATGGCGTGACACTTGCCTTTCTACACTCGGTCCACCAGTTGCACGGACAACATTTATCATGGGAGACTCGTTAGCTGGCTTGCACACAGCACCTATGATTTGAAAGCCTAATATCTGCTGCTTCAACTACTTGGTGAAGTAATTCATATAAGCCCAAGGTTACATAGGATTCAAAAGAGAAAAGAGGAAGGAAGAAAACGCAGGCAGTCGAGCTCTTCTTCACAAAAAGGCAAAACTAGCTGCCACTTCAAAGCAGTTTGACACCTCCCAAAGGACACCCCCTCCCGTTCCCCGGCACAGCCCGTGGCTGGGCACAGCACGGCAGTGCCAGTGCCAGTGGAGCAGGGGCCAAACGCCACCGAGAGACGACGAACCGTTCGGCTGCAGCCGCCGCTCTCGGGGCAGCCGTGAGCCGGCAGCGCACTCCTCCGCGCGTCCCGGGGCGGGGGGTCCGCGTCCTGGGCCCCCGCCAGCCCCAAACAGCCCCGGGCTCCGACCAGCCTCTCGCCCGGGGAGAGGGCTGCAGCCGGCGGGGGAGCTCGGCGGGAGCAGAAAACCGGTGCTGGGAGATGGGGACGCGGGTGTCCGCCTTGGGTTGCCAAAGAACCGTGTCCGCGTTTCCCGCAAGATTCGACAGGCGCTCACGGAGACTTTAAAAAAAAAAAACCAAACCAACTAATTTTAAAGCCTTCGCAAGGCTTCCCTACAAGGGTGCAAGTGAGACCGTGGCAGTGTCAGGTGGTGCCCCTCTGGATCAGTCCCGGGGAAAGCCCTGCGAGGACGAGGCAGCGGTAGACGCGAGGATGCCGAGGCCGCCGTGCTCCGCAGCCGCCTCATTCCTCCCGCCGCTGGCCCGCCTTGCACCCACCGGCCCCTTCTTCCCCCGCAGGGGAAGCAATGCAGGAGCAGCCAGAGAAGAAATAAACAGCTTCCCTCGTGTAAAATGTTGCTTCGCAGGTGCCTGCAGCTGGCGGTTAACACAGACAGTAAGAGGATCAACTCCATCTCCACCAGTGGAGCAAAAGAGGAGGAAAAAAATAAAAGCCCCCGCATTTGCTATTCAGAGTTTAGTTAATTTGGATGATAACGGTTAGTGTTTAATCCCATTGTACGAGAATGAATATACCAAAACCTACAAGGCTCCTGGAAGAATAATGCGGCCAAGAGCACCGCACGCAGGGGCGCCCGGGCGGGCAG
>JANHFX010018590.1:0-10933 GCA_027560015.1 Chloroceryle amazona | reverse complement strand
CCCCGTGCCGATCCCGGCCCGCCCGCTCACGCCGCTTCTCTCTTTTCCCTGTGTGTAGCCGAAGAGACGATCCGCGCGTCTGTCCGCTGTAAGTACAGGAGCGAGAGAGGGCTGCCCCTACAGGGTTTGGAGCGGGAGGGTGTCTGTGCCCAACTGTAGCGAAAAGAGGCTTACCGAGGGCTGACTCTCTCCTGTGTTCTTCATTCTCAGAAACCTGCTCCTGCCAAAGCAGAGCCGAAACCAAAAAAGTTAGCGGCAAAGGTGAGAGTCGCTGGGAATTGGGGAGGAAGAAGAAGAGGTGGTAGTTTGTTTTGCAGGTGTCTGGTGGCATCCTGTTTCACGTCGTTGATGCATGGTGTTTGAATGATATTACTCATTTTTCCATGTTCCTTGTGGAAATGCTTCTTTAGCTAGTGTCATTTTCAGATGCTTCTGCCAGTATCTGCAGGTGCATTCCACTGCTGTCCGAGTAGATCCTTGTGAAGCACTCAAAGTATTGCATAGGCACGTGGGCAGTGATTTATGTGTGTTAGACTGGAGTTGGGTACTGAGCAGAACTATTTGAATGTCAAAACAACTGTAGGTAGGATTGTATTTCATCACTGTAACAAAAGGGAGATAAAATATATTCTCAGCTTAAAGCAGTGTGTTGGGACAATAAAAAAATCTAATTACTTAGGTAGCCACTGTAAAAAGATGTGACTTTACATTCATGTAGTCTAGGTTTTTCAGGTCTTTGTACGTATGTATAAGTAAGCATGGTTTATTATCATTCAGGTTTTTACTATAGCCTTCACGGTGCTAGTAAAGGTGTAAAATTATTTGTTTCTTGGGAGAAATAAAAGGGTCTGTGTGTCTGTTGGATTGTTGGTATGGGTGGTTTTAAGTGTCCCCCTTCTGATTATAATCTTTTTAATGTATGGATTAAAAACATTTTAAATACACTAATACAGAAAGCTGCAGATTTTTTATATTTTCATTTTATTAATCTACTGAACAGTTAATTATCAGTAATGCACCTTCATTTCAGGAGTTTGAATATTAGTGCATTCATATTCTCAAAGTTGTAAGCCTAAAGGATTTGGGGAAGCTTTCTTATTTTACTTCACTTCCGAGTCTCTCTTTTTTTCTCCAGTGTCTGTGTGGTGCATCGAATTCTTAATGCTGCTAGTTGATGCTGACTGACAGGCATGATACAGCCTTGCTGCCTGTAACTACTTATAGAAAGAAGCACGTCATAGTAGAATGATTTGGGTTGGAAGGGACGTTTAAAGGTCCAGCAGCCCCCCCTGCAGTGAGCAGGGACATCTTCAACTAGATCAGGTTGCTAAAGATTCCCCCAGTTCATAGCTGGGAACAGACTCATATAAACAAGTGTGTTGCAAACAAATGTTGTCTTAGAATATGAAGTAGAACTCCTTGCATCACGAGGCCCCAGGCAGCATTCCCCCATGGAATGCTGCTGTAATGGGAATATGTTGAACAATCTTTTTTTTTTTTCTTTCCTTATTGCTGTTACTATTGGCAATGCAAATAAAAATATGACTTGTTTTACATTTGATTCTCTTTGTCCCAAAACGCATGCTTTTGCTAAAACCTTACAGCATTTGGAAACTTTCTCATTATTAATGTAAAAATTGCTTTTGTTCTAATTGCATTTTACTTCTCTAATTTCAGTGCTTCCTTACTTTAGCTATCTCTGGACTTCATTTAAATTGCTTGCGGAAAAAATTAACTGTTACATACCAGTGAAATGGCAGATTTTTATTTATTTCCTTTTTAATTGCTACCTTTTTTTTTTCTGTATCAGATCCATCCAAAGATGCTTCTTTGCATTGACTTTGTAACTTTTTAAAACTTCCCTGATGGTATTTTTCCTGGTTGTGAGAAGCTTGCTTGTTAGGGAGTTACTTGGTGGTTTTATTCTAAAAAACATATAACTGAAGAAAAATACATTTTGGCAATCAGAGCAGAGAACTCTATGTGCTGTGAAGTTTTGTCTCTTACCTGAATTTATAATACTGAGTTCAGCTTTTTTAAAGGATTTTTTTTTTCACTAGCATGTTTCAAGTGTTTTCTCTGGTCGTGAGAATTAAAAAAAAATCTTCTCTAAAAATAGGAGCAAAGAATTTCTAAAGTTTTGTGGACATTAACAGTTTAGTTACCTGACACAAAATACTTCAGCATTGATTTTATTTTTTTTATTGCTATTTTCTTACCTTGCATCTCTTTTATATGTAATGTAGCTTACTGCATGTTGTATCGAGTGGTGTAAAACACTTGAAACTTATGCTCAATAGTTGCAATTGGTTGACAAAAGTGAATTTGTCATCAAGATGGTATTTTATGTGAGCATTCATGTCAAATAGGAAACTTAGTCAAAATAGCTATTAGAAAGTTGCATATATGAAGTAAGGAAGTTGCATGTTTTTTCCAAGGAGTACTTCTGACCAAGTGGTTTCTACTACTAATCTGAGATACACATTCCTACAGTACTTGCAGAAATAAGAGCTTCTAATTCTTGGAATGAATTTTAGGTCAGAGACAAGAATTTAGGCCTTAATTTAAAGAGCATACTTAGGAAACGCACACAGTATTTTTAATAAGATTAGACACATGTTAAATTGGATTGTGTGTAATGGTCCTCTGCTTAGAGGTGTAAATGCAGTACATTCTCTTGCAGCTTACTCACATTGTACCCACCCAGAAGTGTTCTGGTTTGTCATTTATTGAAAATAATGTGTTCTGGTTTGTCATTTATTGAAAATTTTTGTTAGTCAAGTAATGTTTGACTTTGATGTTGTCAAAACCAGTGCGTTTATGTATCTCTGAATTGTTAGAAATATTTTCTAAGTAGAGGGATCAGCTGGAGGACAGGTAAACTTTGAAGCATTTGGTAGCTGTAAGGAAATGTCTGAAGGGGGATGTATTAAATATTTATATGGAACTATCTCTTGAACAAATACTTTTTCCCTACGCATTTAACAACAGTCATGTAGGTACAGAGGATGTGACTTTGATACTAACAAAGGAGCACTGAAAATGATACTTCCAGGTGATGCATTTATTTAGGTTGGGTTAATGAAATTACATCTAGCTAAGAGGAACAAGAGTGTTTGAAGTTCTTTGTATTTACAGCCTGGAAGGACTGCATTGCTATTTTTTTATGGGCCACAAGGTTAAATTATTAATTACCAATTGCTTTTTCTGGCCAATAGAATCTAGTTATCTTCTCTCTCAGTTTTATTTTCTCATTTTACTGACTGTCTGAAATTGTGTGTGTTTGTCTGTATATGATTTGGAAAACTTTTCTGTTAGTTGAACTGAGTATTAGCTCATTGTTTGTTCTAGCTCTTGCTGTTTAGCAAGTCCATCTTGGTTTGTGTGGCTTTTATAATTTTCAAAGTTTATCTAGTAGGTCATAGGAATTTTAATTACTGGAGATTTATTTCATTGTAGGATAAATCTGAGGACAAGAAAGTTCAATCAAAGGGGAAAAAGGGGCCTAAAGGAAAACAGACAGAAGAGACAAACCAAGAACAGACAAAGGACAACTTGCCTGCAGAAAATGGGGAAGCTAAAAGTGAGGAGGTAAAGCTGTCTGTATTCTCTGGTGTAAAGTACAGTACTGGTTGATACAAACACTATCAGTAACATGCACAATTCTTATAATAGAATCTATTTCTGTGGAAAGAATGATGTAGGCTACTGAAACTTTAGTAGATACACCTGGGAAATTCTAGTTGCTCCAGAAAGAGTTGCGGTGATGTGGTAACATTCCCTGCAGTTAAGGAAAAGGGGGAAAACTTTTCCGAAATTCATATACAGGACAATGTCCTTCAGAGAGGGGGTATTTCCCCTGCAGGTAGGTCTTGGCAAAATGCATACATACAGGGTATACAGAGGGGCTGTTGCTCAGGGCTGTTGGGTGTGTCTCTGTCTTGGAAGGGGTTGGTTTGGGTTTTGGTCTGCCCTTGCTGTTACCAGAAGAGAGGTTCTTTCTTGCTATAAGTTTTTTGGCAAATGAAATATTCATGTTCTTGGAACTGGTAAGAGTTTAGCCAAAGTTTAAATAACATTTATAGGAGTCAGGAGATATAGACGCTGGGATGGTTTGGTGCAGGGATCGGAGAGAAAGTGTAGGAACTACTAATTGTTGCTGAAGAAACGAATGTGCCAAATCAGTCTTGGCTGTAATGCTGTGCTAAAATGGCCATGTTACTGAAGTTTTTAGGAGTCACAGATCATTTAAGTTAAAACATCCTCCACACTGTATTCTTTCTGGAATGTGGACATAAATTAGTTTTAAATTTAGGAAAAGACCTGTAGGGAGAAGCAGTTCCCATTTACTAGGGCAGCTGTTAACAACTGGATGAAACACAAGTTTTCATGTGGTAACAAGCCTAGAACTAGTCTCGGGTTTCTGCAGTACTGAATGCCTCAGTCATTTTAATTAGTTCAGCTGAGTTTGCTGATCAGATAGTCAGATGATTTTAAATTATTTTTTTTTCAAGTGTGTGATTCATGCTTCCTGTCTGGTTGTTGCATTGAAAAGTTGTGTGTGGTGGTTTGGTTTGGTGGGTTTGTTTTGATTTTTTTGGATGGTTTGTGTTTGTTTTTTTTTTTGTGTTGTTTGGTTTGTTGTTCTTTTTTTTCTTTGGGGGGTTAGCAATAAAAAAATATATATCTGAATTCTGTCACACTGATCTGTCACTGTGTAGATAGATCCTCAAGTAGAGGGAAAGGATATTTGGTGTTTAGGTAGATATGTTTTGGTGGGTGAGGAAGATGCAGGATGCTAGTTGAGTGTACAAGACAACTTACTTTGGGGTAACAATTTTCCATTTGCAAGCTTACGGTGTGATCTCTGTGAAAAAGTTGTGTTGTAACTAAGAATTCTTTAGCTGGTTTAACTTTCTGTGTAGCTCTAGCTCTGTAGTATTTCAGCAATACCAATGAAAGTGAAATTTGGCAATATTTCCCAGCTGGGGTCTATTTAGTATACTAGTGCAGAGATGATGTAAATTGACAAGGAATGGATGATGGCTTCTGGGGCACATCTCCTTGCTGGTCTCATGGCGGTCACACCAGCCAAAGTTACAGGTTTAATACAATACCTAAGTCTAGAAGAGGCAGAGGTATAGTTTGTTCTGTTGGACGTTCCTGTTTTCAGTCAGGACAGTAGTGTCAGCAATGCTATTGTTAATCCACGGTATGGTGGCAGGCCAGTGACGATTTCTGGTTGTGCTCAGAGATACCAATGCCTGGGAATAGAAATGGCTTCCACACTTCATCCTTCAAAAACTTGCCCCAGGTGGCAGTAAAGATGGAATGGGAGTTAGAAAGTTCCTGTTTGAGTACTGTCATGATTAAGCAATCTGTTCTGCTGGTGGTGCTGGAAAGGAATGTATAATTTTTATGTTAATACATATGTTACATTCCGTTTTTTAGCATACATTGCAAATCCAGTGAGTTTTCTGATATAAGTGGAGTTCTTAATCTTTAAGTAATTTAATATAAATAACTTAACTGATTAAAATTACTTAAGATTAAGTTTGTATGCTCTTGTTCTGAAGTGAGGTTCAGCATATAAAGACTTCAAAACAGTATAGCTCTGCTGTTACAGTTCTGTTTCACTGAATGTATTTTTACAAAATCTTTTTTTTTATGCAATACTGCGCATCTAACTCTTAGCTACTTTAAACCATGGTATGATTTCAGAGTGTGTTCATTGTGCTGTGCTGAAATTTAAATGCTTGAAGCCTATCTATAGTGTCTAAAGACCCTATATGCAGGGATTTTAGCGGTTTAAAAGCCCCATTTTCCTGTCATGACAACAGTAATTACTGAAATGGGCTTTGTTCTTTAATAAAAATGCCTTACAGTGTGTACTGAGTAGTAACAGTAGCAACATTCTGAAATTCATACTGATGCATCTGAGGAGATAGAAGCCTTTTCAAGACAGCTTGGTTTTAGGAGGTCATTATTCCAGTGAAATAAGCAGATCATGACACCAATTTATTAAGACTGCAAAGCACAGTATGTGGAAACAAGATATGGTTGGTCTATATGTGAACTTAGATAACTTACGCAGTAAAAATACTATGAACTAAGAACTAACTTAGTGCTGAACTTTGTGCATTGAAGTGTTCTGGTTTTTGTCTTCTTTTCAGACCCCAGCATCTGATGCAGCAGTAGAGAAAGAAGCTAAGTCTGAGTAACATCTGGTACCAAGTCTTTAATTGGTGGTCCTTATACCTTTCTTCTTGTACAATTCAGAGGAATATTTTTATCAAGTATTTTGTAAATGCAAGTTTTTTAGTAGTTCTAGAAAACACATTTTTAAAAAGGAGAGAATACCAACTCAACCCATTTTTTACATATTTAGATAAGTGTAAATGCTTTTTTTAAGTGGTAAAATCATGTACTGGTTGTCTGTTTTCTATGAAACCAGAAATTAATGGCATGTTACATTAAGGAGAGTGGTTTGAAGCCCTGATTAGGCTTTGCGTTCCATAAACTGTGAGGGACAGTTTTTCTATCCTATTAAATGAAGCATAACACAGATCAGACATTGGAATTCATAATGATATGTTGAGAATGTCTTAACATTTTAGTTATTTATCTTTGGCTATGTCTGTACCATCAGTAGAACTGCTTATCTAATAAAACTGCTCCCTAGTGTTGGATTTCTTGCTGAGTGATGTATATCTGTGACAAAGTTATTTTTGGTAGTTGCAGCTTTTATTTTTTTCCAACAACTTTGTAGCTGTGATGCAAAAGTTTGGAAACTTCTATCTTTAAATACGAAGTGAAAGTTTCTGCTTGGCAAATATAACTTGTTATGTCAGTATTTGAGATACTGGAACTTCACATACAGTTTTAAAGGACAGCTTGTCTACAAAGATTAAATGAAAAATATTTGAAATAGGAAAAAAAAAACCACACAACAAAATGACAGAACTGTAGTTTTTAGATTTAAGAAACTATGTGAATAAAAACAATTGTAAAATTGTTCGTAGTGTCTGTGATCACCAAACAAAAGCCAAATAAATCTTGATTAAGAAAGGATGTTTCTGTAGCTCCTGCATTGACTACGACAACTCCTCATTTGCAGTGGTGTTTTGATTCTTAACCATATTCTTACTATTGGTTAAAATGTACTTTTCAAGAGGTAGGTAGTAATGCAGGGAGTGAGTAGGAAGTAGAAAACTGTAGTTGCAGTATTAATCTGGACTGACAGTTTGAAAGCTGGTAGCTTAAGTGCTGTGTTTGTTGCCTTGGGGAAAAAAAGTCAATAATTAGTAAGCATCAGGTGTTTTCATGTGTTTGATGTGTAAGAAATTGTGTAGATATCTTGAGTAAATTGAGGAAGATGCACAAAGCATAACTGATCAGCTGGTATGCCGTTGTGTTGGAACTATGTTGGAATTTCCCTAAATCCTCCTTCAAATCAATAAAGGTTCAGATGTCTGTGGAAAAAAAAAACAGGCTGTGACCTTCCCCAGGTAGCTGAATTTACGTAATGGAACCCGTAGAGGATGAACCATGGAATGGCCTGGGCAGGAGCAGGGAGGGAAGCACGAGGCGGCTTCCCTCTGGTTGCTTGTGAGCTGACTGTGCTGTGAGCGAGTGTACCTGCTGTGTAAGGGTGCAGGCTGACAGAGCAGCATTTCAAATGAAACATACCTGTGCTGAGAGCCAATGCACATAGGGTAAAACTGTCCTGATTCTTCCTTGCTGTATATGAGTGTTGAATTGATCTTGTTGGAAGATTTAACAGACTTTCATCAGAAGGGGGCATCTTAAGTATCTATCACTTAACCTTAAAATAAATCCAATCTAGTACAGCATTACTTCAGTTGTCCGACAGAGTGCAGGGTTGTTTTATTTTCCGACTTCACATTATTTTGCTGAATTGCAGATAGTAGCAGGGTTTTATCTTACCAGTCTCTTTGTTGCCAGTCAGACAACTGTCAACCTTGCCTTGGGAGGAGTCAAGATCAAAAAGTAACATTTTATCTTTGTTTCTCTCCCACCCTCCCCCCGCCTTTGACCAAGAACTTGTTTATGCTCTTAAGTAACACCTGCAAGCGCAGTGTCTGCTTCCTGTGCATCTTTGGTACCTTTTTTCAAATTGTACGGTTAAAAAACACTTCAGTTTCACCTCCAACGTATTTTCTTAAAAAACGCTTCCATTTGAGAGGGCATTTTATTATTTTTACCTCTTCAATGTTTAAGCAATGTTTAAATTTTCTTTATCTTATATGTAGGATCTCCTTCAGCACTGGACCACAGTGTGCTTCTGGTCCATTTCCACCACACCTGTGTTCGCAGCAGAGCACACCTTTGACTTCAAGTTCATGGATATTCCAAAAATTTACATTTATGCCACTTCTAACCCCCTGCCTTCATCCTCAATGCCTCCTGTTCCAGAAATGTTGCTTTAATTTAGTAGCAGCATGGCATAGCTACATGACATTCTTTAAGTGCTGTTTTTAGCAAGTGAAAACCACCAGTTAAATGACCAATAAATACCCCAGAATAACCTCTCATCTCCTTTCACTGAATGTCCACTTTTCATGTGTTTTAAATCTCTGATCTTGAGACCCTGCTGACCTCCAATATCTTCTATCTAGAATCCATTCCCAGCTGTTCAATTTATTGTAACCGTTTCTTACTATTTACTTGGGTACAAAAAAGGGTATTTATCATAGAAGTGAAAGGACTTGGCAAGGCTAAGTGACAGCTTCTCTCTCACAAGACAGGAATTTTCCTGCTGGAAGAAGGAAAGACAAAGGTGGTTGCATCAAGTTCACAGGAGCTCCAGATCTGTTTTGCTTGGTGCAGCACAGTGGATGCAGTAAAGAATGAAGTTTTCCTAATGACACAAAGTATGCCCAGTAAATATGTAGATGATTCAGCTATGAATTTTGATTCAATCTACAGTAGATGGATACTCTGCCTCTTCTCCACGTGGCATGAAATGGCAATGTGTAGCCATAAAAAGCCAACAAATTTGGCTACTGGAAAAATGAGGAAATCTATATATTAGCACTAGATGTTAGTTTTGCCTGTGGAGAGCTGGAGTGGATGGCATTTAAATTCCTCTGAGAATTCCTATGGGCATGTGTCAGAAAAAAATATTCTTTCCTAAATGGCACCAGATACATTTGTTCTATGCATCTAAGGAAGGGAGTGACAGGTAATGCAGATTTGCACTGTGGAACACATGTGTAATGGAGAACCACCTGTGTGAGCCAGCACAGGCAGGACGCAGCAACAACTCCACAACCATAGTTCAAAAGCAGAGTGGATTTACTTTGTTACCTCGTGAACTGGGGCATTTCCGCAGCAGTACCTGGGTGGAGGCACCGGGGAACTTGGTACTTGACAGAGAATGAAAAAACTTTTGGAAGGTGATGCTTTCTCCTGTGTATCAAGGATTCTTGCAGACAGTTTTTTACAGTGCTTACATCTTTCACCCAGCAGGGCAGGAATCTCAAGCATGTTTGATAAGGTGCCTCTGAGTCCTCCACAAGATGTATGTTATCTAAACACATACTCCTCAAGTGTACAAAGCTGAGCAACAATTGGTGTGATATGTGTTTTTTGACACCCAGCTGCAAGTCACTTGACCGTGTTTACAATCATCCTTGCCAATCTTCTGTGATTTTCCTACACCATCCATTTCAAAATACATCACAGAGAGAACAAAATATGTTTCTCTGAAGTTACTTAATTGTAGTTTTATGATGCTACTGGTGGTTCGGGTTAGGAGAGTGCTGCTTTATATATGTTCATGCTGCACCATTTTGTAATTCTAGTGCCAGCTAGATCACAGCTATTTCAGACATGAACACAGGCCACCAGTGCGTCCAAGCTTAGCTAATTAATGTTGATTTGTTTGGCAACGAAATCTAGACGAATGCAGGTGGCCTTTAAGTGTGATGTGGTTGAAGCTTTCAGTAACCCAAGAAACAGAAAACCATGGATCTCTCTTTGAAAAAGATTTGTAAAGGATGCTACACCTATTTTTTTCTTGCACCTGACCTGTGATACAGGAGCACTAACCAGGCAGGAGGTGGTGAAGAGCAGGAAGCATCAGTCTGCCTTCCAGGACACTCCTAGGGAAACTGCCTTTGGGCTGGGTCAATGTACAAAAGCTCTTTGTCAAAAGTACATGTGAGGTAGTAGGATTATTAAAATACATGCATATTTGTACAGTGATGTGTAAGAATATTTTACTTCAAAGGTTCTAAAAATGCCTACCAAGCCATGCCAGGTGGGGAAGGGAAAAAAAACAGCTCAGATTTAAAATACAGTAGGAGCAGGGCCATTGCTACATTTACATTAGAATTCACGCTAAGCAGAGGTGAGAAACAACTGTGACAAGGGCACAAATGCCCTCGATAAACAGGCTTCCCAAACTGGGGTGGAGGCAGTGCACTGGCACCTGTTTGCAGGGGTGCAGTGTGGGACATTGGGGCAAACCTATTTTTGGAAAGGTGATGCCTTCCTCCTGAGGGGTTGGGAAATCTCTCCCTAAATTGAGGATTAAGGTAGCTGAGCTGTTGCTGAGCATGGAGCCCCAGTGTCTGAAGAGTTAGGCAATCTGCCTAAAGTGTCAAACGGGAAGTCAAAATACGAATCTGTGGAAAACCACTGTATTTGGTGATGTGGTTGCAAACACACTCGTGCTGCTGACCGAGCCGTTCTCAAGCTTCACCGAGATGGCTGTCGGCGCCTTGCTGCGGAGTCCAGCCGTGCTGACCCCCGGGGCGACCAGCGGCGGCTGCGGGGCTCTCCCCTGGGGCAGGAAGCAGGCACCGTGTGCTGCGGGCTGCTGATGTTCGCCTTAGAGTAGCATGCTTTGCCCGTTCCCTGCGCCCCCGGAGAGCTGAGTACTGAGGTGCTACTCCCGAGCCGGCAG